>CM022752.1:14975166-15120166 GCA_012411365.1 Ameiurus melas
TTTTATTCAAGTTAATTGTAAAAGCGATAGTATCAGTGTCACACGTGAGTGGGCATTTCAGGCAAATTAGACGCATAATCATGGATCTTTAAGTCTCATGCTTATAGAATGACGAATCTTAAGCCATGAAAGTTTTGGAATTAACATTGCTGGTTTTGTTGCTTATTCCATTATTGAGACAAGCTTAACTTTGCTCATTATTGGATTGTGGATTAGATTTTTTCCTGAGTTATATTTGTTCTTTATTTATTTGTTTTTAATTACCATACTAAGTAAGGAATAAAACATCACTCATCATGCTGTTAAAGTGATGGGTGGTGTTACTTTGAAATTCATTATTTTACAGTAAAAGTATAACGTCCTCTAAAAAAAATGGATAGCGATTACCTCTATGTATTAACAATGCAAGACCACCAGGTTTGTTTTTTATTTTATTTTACTTGGTTTAACCATGATGGCCATCTTTGTGCCATGGCACACAACACATTTTGGTTCTACAGCTGTTTATGGAATACCTCAGCTCCTTAATACCTCAGGCGTAGCTCCTTGGAACAAAAACTGATCTCTAGAGCACATTCTTGTTCCTTAAACTTAGAACATAAGTCCAAATGTAATGTTCAAGATTGCTCACAGTTCCATGTTTAATGACAACATTAATGGGAAAGGTTTGAGTTTCACTATTCATTTTTTTAGGGGTTACCTATAGGTAATTCATTGCCAGTTGTTCTGTCATAGGTAAAGCAAGTAAAATAAAATAAAAAATAAGATAAAAACTTGGTTTTGCAATGCCAATGCATAGAGGTCACTCAATAAAAAAAAGAATAATAAAAAAAGAAAATTAAAAATGAGCAAGCAACCTGTATTGGACTACTTGAAATGGAATGACCCATTATTCAAGAAGGACACTTCATGTGATTCATTTGATATGTTTATTTTTGCTTTAATGTTATGGAACATTGGGAAGACTTTCCCATGGCCAAAAGCCTTAAACACTGACAGATACTGACATGGGAGACTCCTTACAAGAATCTGAAATAAACATATCCTTACAGAAAATCGTATCAACAATTACACATGATTTTTAATCCGTTTAGGTGGAGCTTTTGCTGGGACTGTAGTCAAGACAAGTATCAAGACAATTCTAAGACCAGGCCTAGTCAAAACCAAGTTAGGTTTTAAGGCAGCCAAGGCCAAGTCAAGATCAAGTCCAAATGAAAGCAAAGACTGAGAGTGAAAACCATGAAATCTTGTCGAGGCTACTTGGCTTCAATCATGCATTACACCACTGATTAGGCAATGTTTTCTAGAAGAAAACATTACTTCCTGTCAAACACTGTGCATTCGAAAAGAAAAGAAAACACCAACAGACCAACACCATATTTAGGGATACCACTTCCCAAGACCAAGACCTGTCCGAGTCAATACAGGAAATGTCTCAAGTTAAGCCCTAGTGTCCATGATGTAACTATAGAAATGATAACATCTAAGAATGAACGCATTAATATAAACCTTGCAGCTGAACTTCTGCCAGAGCCACAGTTATAGAAAAATCCCATCTGACCAATCAGAACTAAGAATTAAAAAATTCTGCCATTAAAGGAAGGCAATTATATTTATGAGGATGATAACCATTTAACTACAGTAGATATCTTGCTTTATCAGTCAGAGGAATATCTTACTAGGAGTGCAAATGGAGGAATATACCGGTACATCAGGAAGATATTATATTAGTCAATTTCTCAACCAGAACGTGTTTCCACTCTATGTTCACATCTTTCTTTAGGAATTACCGACAATATTCATGTTCAAACACATTTTTATCACTTTTCTATTGCTCATGGCTCATTGTGGCATGCTAGGTTTTAGTGTATCATATTTGTGTCTGCTCATTATAAGCAGATTAATTGCTTATTTACAGTGATGTTCTTTATCAGACTTCCTTACACCCCCCAGCGCTCTGGATGGTATTGCTCACACACACACACACACACACACACACAAAACAGCCAACAAATTAAAAGGCTTGCCCTATCTGATCAGACGCAGCTGTTCCCTCAGGAATCATATTAAAGATGTAGACTTGTTTAGAGCTAAATAACCGAGGTGATGTTATGGAGCATGGAAGGTGACATAAGTGTTTGAAAATTAATTTTTATATTTTTTAATCATACACATCACCTTAAATAAGTGAACACCTTTTTTGGTGGTGTATTTAATAAACGTACATTTTGTACATTGCCAATGTGTTTTCTTTGTTTTGAACGTGCCTTTAAACACATATAGCACAAATCTAAATAAATAAAAAAACAAAGTAAAAAGATTTTAAATAAATGAAGGGACTTACCTGGGATTCCCAGGGAAAAAAAAATCGACTCTTTCAGAGTGGTCAAACTTTTAGCCAATACCAATTGTACTCATGCTTGTGTCCATGACCATGAAGTAAAGATAATATGAGATCTTGAAGATAACTTTGGCTAGCTATTGATTGGCCGCAAGGTAACATTAGCACAGGCTGATTCCGAATATCCATACTACCCTACTACACAGTTGATGAAAAGCAGTACGCCAGACTAGGCGAAAAATGCCCAGATGACCTATCGCTCAAAAATGGCGGAAGGCAGTGCGTTGGCTCTTTTGAAGTTGTAGGTCACATGACAGTGCCAATATGGCATTCTGATAACACACATATTCTGATCAGTACATACTGTATCAACAGCTGAGCAGTAGCTACTGAATCAAATGCAGTAGCTACTGTGACAGTATGTGATTTCATACGCAGCCATAGTCTTACCTAAATAGTTACTCTGGGCACTCAGTGTTTACCATCACTGTAGAAATCTAGCTATTTGAGTGGCACATAAAGACATTTAAACAATCATTTGGCAGTTCTGAAAGTCTGTCGTTCACTGGGAATGCTTCACCTTGGACTTCATGTACATTTAATCAGTATTAAAATGTCAACCACAGAATTTTACTTCATGTGACATGTTCTGTATATAAGTACAATATATGGAATTTATTCAAAATAATTTGTTCGCCATCAATTCTCCACTTCCTTTGCCCTCTTGCAGGTCTATATAAATAGCGTGATACGTATACAGTATGGCTGTTCTCAGGAACAGAGTCTGCTTGAATGCCTGTTTGTGTTTTGTGTAACACTTATGCTTTGTTGGCTTGATGATGTGTGACAACACAGTGGCTTTCGAGGTCAGATACAGAGGCCATGACTTGCTCAGGATGTCCGATGCCCGCTTTATAGCTCTTACTCATATATTATAGATATAAGGCTGCTTTGATTGACATATTTTCATGAAGAAAATGTATTTTCCACAAGCCATGATGACATGCTACTGTTTTACACAGAGTTCTGTGAGAGTTGTTGTTTTTTTTCCACATCTGGATGAAGGACATACGGCCTGTGCTGCATCATCCTGTATCATGGTGCACACTGATGAGGTCACTGTCTAAGGATGTCTGGTCCGAGCGCTCTGCCTTCAATTCCCAGAGAACAGGTCATCCCAGTGGCAGTGCTGGGATTCCCCTGTCTCTCGCTCTCTCTCTCTCTCGCTCTCTCTCTCTCTCTAACACACTCTCTTTCTCTCTCTCGCTCTTTCACTAAGACAGAGAAGGATTCAGAGGCCCCTGTTGCTTTTCCCTCAGCCCTACAGGAATGCAGGAGGCTTTGGCCCTATGTTTCTTTCCAGTTGTCTTTTTTTGAACTTTCTGTCCCCTCCTTCCATCCTACTTTCCCCACCCTCACTCTCCTCACTCTTTCTGGTGGCTTCCCTAACGTTTGCTCCTGACCAGCGTCTCTCATTTGCTGCCATCTCTCTTAAAACCCTGGCGGCGTGCTTGAGTTGACATCCGAGAGGATGTGGCTTTGCATGCTCTGCTCTTGCTGCTGCGAGCACAGAGTGTGTCTTGTGCTCCCTGACCACAGGCCTGGACGCCTGCCACCTCTCCTGAACACACTTAGAGTGCGAGGGAGAGGCAGGGAATGAGTGAAAGAGGGTGGATATGTTACTGTTACTTGAGAAATATTCAAAAATGAAAGACTGAATTTTTCGAATTCTTGAATTTCTCTGTATTCTTATTTTGGCTCGTAATTGCGGGAATGTCAATACAATAGACCACTGTTTAACAGTTTAACATCATTAATGCGCTTTGTTTCTGATTCACATTCGGTTTTCATTCATTCTAAATTTGGTGCTGTAATCCTCCTTTTTATGAGGGGAACAAAAACAATTATATTGCAGCCTTGAAACATGCAACTCTAAGGTTATTCAATGACACACACAGAACATATTCTGTACTGCTTTGGAAGAAGGATGCAGTAACCCAATAACTCCACAAGCAATGATGTTTAGAAATCTTTACTCTCAGAATTGGAGAGTAAAACAAGGGGGAAAATACACCAGTGTCTGCTGTTTTAGTAAAATGAAACATGTTTTATTCCTCTTGTACTTCAGCAATTTACCATGATTGTAAATGAGTATTAATTAAAGAATGATAAGTTGTATCTTTTGTCCATTAATAGTTATGTATATGTATATGTATATCCATCCATCCATCCATCTTCAACCGCTTATTCCTTCTTCAGGGTCGCGGGGAACCTGGAGCCTATCCCAGGAAGCATCGGGCACAAGGCGGGGTACACCCTGGACAGGGTGCCAGTCCATCGCAGGGCTGTATATGTATATATATATATATCGGATAATATATATATATTGTGGTGCATGTGGTTTTTCTTGTTTCTCTCTCTCTCTCTCACTCTCTCTCTGTAATGTAACTGGATAAAGTTCCCAAATGTGTAGCTTAAAGGTACAGCTTCACCTTTGACGCTGAGGACTCCTAAAAAAAAACTGCTAGATAAATATCTCCTCACAGAAAACCCTCACCATATCTACAATGTACACATTTTGAAAATCCGTTTTTTGTGGCATGTCTGTCGTACAAGTGTACACTGGGGTACTTTGTTGCTATAGAAATAACTATCCTATAGAAAATGAATCAACTCCTTCAGCAGAACTGTGGTTAAAAATAAAACACGTTGCATCAGCAGTCCCTTTAATCATTTCTTTTAATAGTAACTGTTAATTAAGCTACACATCTACAAACAGCTACAGCTTGTTGTACAGCTTGTTGTTATACCTCATCCAACGTTTGTGTCTGCATGTATATATAATATCCACACGTATACTTCAGTAAACATACGTATTTATGCATTTGTATAAACAGAGATGATCAGGGTTTGGTGTGGTCCAGTGACTGCTCCTGGTGAATACCAATAGAAGGGTCTATTCCTGCAGGAACATTAATTCCGTGCCCATATATCCATCTTATTAGTGTCCAGTTATACCCAGGACTAATTGAACATTAAATATAAAGAAAGTTAATGAAAATGTCCTTTATCCCTGTTAAACTGTGCCTGAGACTGCATTTATTAAAGGGAATTAATTGGCGCCTACTCTTCATGGTGAAAGAGAGAGATGTATGCACGGGTCGCTCTTTACCCTTTCGCCGAAAATGAAGGCGTCTATTTTAACAGGCAAGTAAATAACAAAACCCACGTTGTTCCTTTGTTCTCGGATTTCTTGCTTTCCATATTACTTTTATTTGGCTTCGGAATATATGCGCGGTCAGTATCTGTATCCATGCTGAGTTCACCTGACCAGCACGACACGGAAATAACTTTTAGGCTGTTAACTTTTAGAAGGCGCATTCACCCTTTCTGGTTTGAAACGAAATCTTCACAGTGTATCGATCAAGGAATTTTCAAATATTACTCATGCTCCTGAACATTTCAACATAATGTGGAATGAATACCATTTTCAGTCTTTATTCTCTCCTCAAGAAACGATCACAATTCTATCAAAACCATTATACAGAGGCAGAACTATTACCGTCAGGAGGAACTGAAGAGACGAAGCGAAGCCGCAGGAGTCTTTCTCTTGTCTACAGATCGCAGGTAATTCCTGGCTTTAATGTACACACAAAAGGTCTTACCCAGACACCCCTGGTGCATTTGCCCTTCTGAGGACACCAGGCATGAGAACTTGGTGTTATGATAATAGCACAGAAGGGCAAAAAGGAAACAATAGGGGGGCAATTTCATTTAGATGAAAGGATGTGGAGGAAGAATTAAAAACGAGGATAAGAACTCATAAGAACAGTTCTCGCCCTCACACTTTCTCATTAATGTTGCCGGATTGAATGAGTGTAAGCAGGGTTAAAAAAGCCATTTAATAGGCGGCCAAAGAAACAATACGCGGCCAAAAAAGACAATAAATAAGATTTCGGGTGCATATTTGTAATTTAACATCAAAAGACCCTCCAATATAGACCTCTGTAGCTGCTATACTTTAATGAACAGCCCCCCACCCTCCCCCCTTAATCACATTCAAATTGGTTAGTGTTCAGAAAATAGAAATATGTATTAGATAGCAATAAATTTTCATCATTGGCTAAGCCTGCTGCTTAATTGTCCTGTCCCAGGGCTTTGAAATTTCATTGTTCGTTAGGTGCTTAAGTCCCCCATCTCATTTTGTCTCTGTGACATTAGAGCTGTGGGCTCTAATACTCTAATAATTTGAATGGGGATTTGCATGATAGAGCGGGGAGCATTAAAATATAGGGGGGGAAATGGGGAAAAAAAAAGGAAACATTTTTTTTTCAGAGTTAGTTAGCATGTTGTTTGTTTGTTGTTTTTATTTTTCTTTTTTTAAAAAAAAAATGTGTATTTGGTTTTTTTGGTTTTTTATTGCAGCGTTCATCTATGGAGGAATTCGTTTCAAATTAGTGATTGTTTTTTTTTGTTGTTGTTTTTTTTTTTTCAAAAAGAGAACGGACACAACCGTTCCATTTTACATTTTTTCCCCATCACTCTCTCTAAAAGACGATGTGTTTATTCACCCTTTTTGCTCCTCTTCTGATCCACCACCTATTCAAACTAGTGAGATTGATGTGCTTAAGGTACTGCACCAGCACAATGCTCTGAAAGCCGATGACTATGAAAGCATTCCACAGGGAGGAGCATCAGCGCTACGGAGAAGGCCATTAGTCAAGGAAAAAATGCGAGGAATTGTATTGTGTGCATGTTTTGTTTGTTTTTTTATGTCTTAGTGGTTTGGTTCCTGTATATTTTTTTGGAGCGAGACATTCAACATGAGGCAGAAAAAACAGCGATGAAGAAAAAAAAAGTTTAGCAGTCTATTGCCCATTGGCTGTTTTGGCAGGATGCTCTGGCTCATCGACCCTAGCTTGGTAGACACACAAGCAAACAGTCTGGAGAGGGAATTAGACCCTGGCGCTTGTCTCTGGCCTGAAAGTGCAGTCGTCCAACACGAGCCAACCTTCACTCTCATATCCCAATTCAATAATTGTTCATAATTAGACAGTCTAAGAGACCCTGACCTGTCCCATTATTCTCCAGTAAGGGTTTGGTAAATGGGAGTGTAGAATAAACACAGGCAAAAGAAATACCAATAACTTCCTACAGGAAGGAATGTTTAAAATGCTAATTAAAAGATAAATTTATAATTAAGGTAATAAAAATGAATATTGCCAAACGTAAGACAAAAGCACTTCTTCTTGTAAGCCAGGCAAGCAAAGATGGCCAAGCCTTTGTGGGTAAGATTTACTAAATGAATGTATTATCTTAATGCCCTTCAACTGCAAATTAAACAGCAATCCTGGCCATTGTGCAAGTGAAAAGTCATTCTGCTTGTGAAGCCGTCACTCACCAGTAATAGAGAGATGGTGAAAGACGGACAGAAAGAGAAGAGACACTCGAGATGTTTTGAAAAGAAGCTTGCCTTGTTGTGAGGCTGATAATCAGATAAAAGTATGCATATCAGGTTAATGCCCATGCATCCTGACTTGTATTAGCTAATAAAGTGTAATACATGCAGGAGTTCTAATGCGTTCGGATAAATTTAAATGAAATATGTGTGACAATAGGACAAAAGAAAATAGTTGGTTTAAAAAAATTATTGGCTTGTGATAAAAATGTATCATGCCACAGTAATGTTGAATTCTCTTGTCACATCATTGCTGGTTTTGACCACAAAATGGCTGACAAGAACTACATTACCCATCAGCGCTAGCACATCACATGACCTAGGCACGCCCACAGATTACTTGCACTTTACTCTTTTGTGTTTCGCTAATTTGTAACACTGTTCTGGGTTCTTTGTGTTTCATTGTCATGGTTTTGTCACGTGTTGTCAGATCTCATGTATGTACTGTATTTTACCACTTTCTTGCTCTTGTTCGTGTTTGTGTATTTGTGGATGATCCTATTTTGCAGTTGACTTGTTTTGTAAGTATTCTCCTTAATAATAACCTACTTGCTCAAAAAATACCCAACTTGCATCCACCTCCCAGTCCCTCACACCTCTGTTCTGATTGGTCAGAAGGTGTTGATTCATTTTCTATGACAGCAGTTCTGACAATAGTTCCAGTTGTAATTCACTTCACACATTTACATTAACACACTCATTTTTTGGTTGTGTTTTTGTTTTTGTAAATTAACTTAAAAAGACAAAAGTAAAAGGAGAGACTGGTGAGGGAACAACTTAACACAAATATAGCTGCTATAATGTAAATGATAACAGAAACTTGTCTCATTGATGTTAAGTTATTAAAAGTGCATGATGTGTCACTCATATGTATGTATGATATATATATATATATATATATATATATATATATATATATATATATATATATATATATATATATATATATATATATATATATATATATTACACAGAAGGTAAAACATTTTGTGCTTTACGATGTGGCTTGCTTTGCTATAACAGCGTGCCCATCATATTTTATTTGTTAATCAATGAATACTCTGTCATGCTCATAAACATAAAAGAAGACTTACTAAACTTAGTTTACTTTTCCAGCCACCAATGATAGATTTTAACTTTCAGCATGAGATCATTCACTCAGGATCCTGCTTCTAAACCTACCCTTTCTCTTATGCAAATCCAGGAAAGCCCTCACCGTGTCGACCAAATTTCCACTCCAACAGGTATTTACAAACAACTGTTAAAGCTAAACAAAAATACTTCAAATGTAAATTGACTAAGTAACTTAGGAGTGAGTCATTGAGTCTTTTGGACATACTCAAGACGATGATGGATCGACTCAAAGATGATGGATCAATCAATGTTTCAGGTCTTCTGCAGCCTGAGCATGACAGAGCAGAATAACTGCTGTATATCCAAATAAAATCCTGGTAAAATCACGACAATTCCCAGATGGTGTTTTGAATCAGCCAACCCATCACCACATCCACCTTTCCCTCCTTCATGCATATACTCTTGAGGCCCTAGGCAAGACCTAGTAAATGGACAGATGGTGAGAGGCCACTTCAGAGCTTTGGCAAATTGTGCCCTTGTAACCTTGACAATATTGCCTTTACAGTGTGTGTGTGTTGGGCTGGGAAAACCCACTGGATATCACTACGGCTGAATTTTGTCAAATAGCCAAAATAAAACCCCAAAAAATTTTTTGTCAAAATTAAGGTTTACATAAATTTATTTCACCAAAAGTATCCGGAAGCTTTATTTACTTTTTAATTTTGTCCTTGCTATCTTCCTGAAGATTGGCCATGATGTCTAAAGATGTCTAAAACCTTGCTAGATGCCAGTGAAAGTCACACTTTGACCAACTGGCAGTGAAATGGCCAGTTTGTAATCATATATCAGTTGTCAAAATGCCCATGATGCTCCTACACCACAGTTGGAATAGCTTATTTAAATGTAATTTTTTCCATTTTCACGTTTAGGTCTAACACATTTTAAACGCTTAACCAGTGGTTGCGATGCTTGCAAATGAGAAACATATTTCAGTTCAGAAAAGTTTTCAGAACTATATATGTAATTTGAAAATGTAAAACTTTCACCACGTGAAGGGTTTTCCCAGCACATTTCCAGCAGATGATGATGTCATCATAATAAATTGAGATGTTTGAATGCGTGAAAGCTCTAAGACAACACAGTCCTAATAACTGGACGTTGTTGAAAAGGCAGCCCACTCCATTCTGGATTAATATCAATGAAACCGTATGTGCTGGTATTTATCAGGCAGCATGTTCAAATCTATTTTAGGTAACCGTTCTTTTGGTTTCCGCCCCCTTAGAGGGCATCCTTCCAATATTTGAATGAGTAAAGTTGACCCGAGTTGATCATTTTTGGTGATCATATACCAGAGTGTCATGATTCTGTTCAGTAGCCATGTTCTTCCAGCAGGTTGTCCAGTCCAATACACATGGAGATGAGATAGTCCAGGAACAGCGAGTCATCTTTGCAGGCCAGTAGGGGTCTGCACTTCTTCACGCAAGCCACATTAAAACGTGTTAATGAGTGTGTGCTTGTTCCAGTCACTACTAGCCTTTAGGGGACTGTTATATTTAAAGGCCAACCGTGTCTTCTGGGTAGCAGGTGATAATAAGCTTGCAAAGTCAGGTTGGTAATACCGAAAGCAATCTTCAATTGATTAAAGAATTCAGTTGCACTGATCTATCTATGTATCTCTAACAACCACTGAGGGATTTAAAATGAGTGTTGCTGTTGTTAGATTTGTTGTTGTTGATTCATAACCATCTTTTCATCGCTAACCACATGTACATTTACATTACATTTACATTTATTCACTTGGCAGACGCTTTTATCCAAAGCGACTTACAAATAAGCAAAGCGATATATCGAGCAGAGAACAATATAAGTAGTGCTTCTATACAAGATTCATTAATTGAATACCAGAGGAAGCAAAGTGCACAGAGTAGAGGTGTAAGTGCGTTGTGTTTTTTTTTCTTTTCTTCTTTCTTTTCCTCTATGAGTTGGTTAGGTGTTCACGGAAGAGGTGGGTCTTTAGCTGTTTTTTGAAGATAGTGAGAGATTCTGCAGTCCGGATTGAGATCGGTGCATTCCACCACTGGGGAACGGTAAGCGTGAAGGTTCTGGAAAGGGACCTTACGCCACGCTGCGTGGGAACTACCAAACGTCGGTCGCTAGTCGATCGCAGATTGCGAGAGGGAACGTAGGCCTTTGGCATTTTTAAAGCTCTTTTAAAGACACACTTTTTTAAACTCGCTTTTGATTCTTAATATCTTTTTGACTGTTTTATATTTGTTTTTATTACAGTTTTATTCATTTTATTTAACTTTTATTTATTCTGTGATTTGTGTTTTTATGTACAGCGCTTTGAGAAGCTACTTTAAAGGCGCTTTATAAAATAAAGTTTATATTATTATTATTGTTATTATTCAGGAGAGAGTTGAGGTAGGAGGGTGCTGTTACTGACAAGTGCTCATGAATTCTTGATTTCCTCATTGGAAATCTAAATCTACATGTGGATTTCTGTTCAGCCGTGTTGTGATGATTGTTAAAAGCACATACAAATAAAATTGAATTGAATTGAACTCGGAATTTTCTTATCCATTTGTTGAAATCTTCTGGCAAGAACTGCACACAACTTAGAGTTAAATGCACAATACAAAAAAATTATAATTGAACCCTGTGTCATGACATGCATGTAAGCCTGTCATTCACCAATCAGGCCTGATGTAATATGCTGTCATAACAGTTGATGTTGTTGTGTAGTGTCATGTGACTATTACCAGTATTTGTCATGATATAGTAGTTGTCATAATAAGTGATGGTATGCATATGGTTCTAGGAAAAGTTTGCATTTGGTTTAAGGTACATGTAATTACACATTATTTGCACACTTTATTACAACTGTCATGACCCTGATGAGAAAATACCCTATGTCACCTCATGGAAATCAATAAAATGTATCATTATGATGAATTGTTCTGACAATTCTGACAAAACGATGGTTTCCTCTAACTCTGAAATACTGTACCATATGAGTACTTTTATTAAACGTAATGAAATAAAATAACATTTGTTCTATAGGTTTTGGATAGTTCCTTTTTATTTTCGATTTTTAGTACCTTTTCTTAATATTCAACATCATATTCTACTGTATGTCCAAGTCAGTCTCACAGAAAGAAAGAAAAAAATGAATGGTCTGAATGCAGCTTATATACGGTGAATAGCAACATTCTGTCTCAAGCAAAGATTGTACAGCAACATAAACTTTCAGTTTAATGCTCTGTACGAGGCATTCTGCACCATTTTATTTTTTCCAAACTAACCTCTATCACTACACTATTTGAGTAAGATTGATAATAATTTAACCATTTTTATATACATTTTTTTATTAAATGAACATATTGAGTGTTGCCTACTTCATGCATAAGGTTTGTGCTTTTCCTCACAAAGCATTAGACTTAGTTGCATGCAAATGTTGTTGTTTTTTTTCTTCCCTATCATAGGGTAGCATGGTAGTAAAGTGGGTAGTGCTGCTGCTTCACAGTACCAGGGTATGTGGGTTTCATTCTGAATTTCCCAATTCTAGGAAATGGTTGCTCAGTGGTTAGGGTGTTGGACTTCTAATCAGGAGGTTGTGAGTTCAAACACCAAGCTGCTGCTGCTGAGCCCTTCAGCAATATAAAGATAGAAAAAAGTGAGATAATTGTAAGTTGTTCTTGATAAATGTAAACATTTTTTTAATGTATTTGGATTACCGTAACGTGTTCTCCTCGTGTCTGCATATGTTTCCTCCAGGTTCTCCGGTTTCCTCTGACCTCCCAAGAACATGACAATAGGTGCATTGGCTATTCTAAATTACTCCTATTTGCTATCCCATCCAGGATGTATTCCTTGCCTCATGCCCAGTTTTCCTGGAATAGGCTCCAAATCTACCGCAACCCTGATCTCATGACAAATGTTATTACATATGTTGCATAACAACTGTCATAACACTGCAATACAATGTCTTATGTCACAAAATGGGAAGAATTCTTATTCACATGAAGCCAGACGCAAAAAAAAAAAAACCCGAGTACACTTAAAGAAAGGGTTATTTTCGATTAAGAATTCATCACTTCCTAAAAGATTCTACAAAGAAGACTCTCTAATTAGGAACACCCTGTTTTAAAACATATACAATTTAATTGAACCTTTAAACCTATAAGCAAGCTTCAGGGTTCTAGGTTGAACCTTTTATTTATGAGACTGTATACATGCACACACAATAAGCTTTGACTTACAGAGTGCCCGTTATCAGGAGAGGGTGAGTGCTGTATACAGGATTCAGGGACAGTTCCTTCGTTTCTATTTTCTACTAGCTAGAGTGGTCATTTAGGGATAAACGTATCTTATAAATTGGCTGACTTGTTGACTGGAGCCACTTTAGAAACTGTATTTCTTCTTATTAGGTGTTCCAGGTTACACCTTTTCCACTGTCAGTGAGTGTGGATGGCGTTATTTTCTTTTATTTGTCTACATTTTTGAAGTGAATATGGAGCTGGGCATGGCCTTTGTGCACAGATGTTTTCCACATGTTTTTGGTGACAGGATATCCCATTTAAAAACACATTTAAGGAATATTTGAAAATGAAAATAAAAAAAAAGAAAGAAAGATTTCAAACTATTATGTGTCACAATAATAAGTATTTATTATTATTATTATTATTATTATTATTATTATTATTATTATTATTATTATTATTATTATTATTTTTATTATTAAGCCTTTTATTTATGCCCATCTGTTATTATTATCAATAATCTACCTCATTCATTATATTAATACTGTTGCAGTTAAGATAATGAATTCAAATAAAAACTTATTTGAATATAAACACTACGTTGGGTATTTACATGCATTGCATGCATCTCCCTCCCCTCGACCTCTGTGCTGTCCTCAGCACTGTTGCTTAAGCCTCATTTATTACTTTTAGGGCTTGTTATTTGTTGTTCAGTCCTCTCCCTTATTAGTCTATTTTGCAGAATCAAAATGTCACATTCTGGCAACTAAAAAACTGGTCCTAATTTTGCCAGCCTGGAGGTCGTATTTGCTTTTTTCCCGGGGTCTGGGATAATGAGCCTGCGCCGAATGACCCTGCTTGGTGCACAGCTTAAGAGCAGGCTAAAGCATGGCGAAAACCGAAATAACAACAAACGCTTACACATGGCTCAGTGTGTGCTGTGACTTCACATGGTAATTTTTTAAGATAAACACTTCTTTTAGGTGACCTCAGTAAGCGTGTAATTAAAGCAAGGGTGACAGAGGGGATTTAGGGAGGCCAGTTTTCTGCTTTCACACACGGTCGTCTTCTTTTATGCCTTGTTTTGGCCCATTTTTGACTAAAGTGAGACGTACAGTAAGTGCAAGACATATTGAAAGAGCAAAAATGCAACGGCGAAACAAAAAAACAAAACAGCAATGTTGGAAAAGCAAGAGAATAAACAACGGCAGGAAAACTGTTACAGGAATGTAACAGCAAAACCAAAACCCAAATAGCCAAAGCAAAAACAAAAGCAAAAACGCAACAGCACTATAATGTTATATAGTAACTATAATGTTTTGAGCTTAGCTGTTGGTTGGTGTTTAGTTTTACTGTTGTGTTTTTAGTCTTATTGTGTTGTTGATTTGCTGTTGCAGTTTTAGTTTATTCATTTGTTTTGCGTTTATAACTCACTGTCAATGACATAAGGATTGATTGTATTTCTGTGACCTGTACCTCTTCTCATCTCTTCTCTTCTCATCAATATCATCTCTAAATCATAGAGGAACAGGCCATCCTTTCCACCCGTCTCTACCCAACCCATCTCCCTCCCCCCCTTGCCGTTTCTCTCACTCCACGTATTCGGTTCCCCAGTATCTCTCATTAATATACATAAGGAATAATGTATCTAAATAATGTTAAAACATGGTGATAAGGCAGAACAGGAAAATGTCATAAAATGTCACATTTCTGAAATGTGAGAATTGTGATTTTGCTATTAAGCAGCAGATTAGTGTGCAGCCATAATTAAAGCTCTGTGAACATGGGCACTACACATGCATGTAACAAGTGGCTGTGAATAGCGGCAGAATTGACAGGGTCAGGGCAGCTTTTTTTTCACTTTTGGGTAGCTGTTCTATCTGACTGTCCCACATCTTTCCTCTATTTCACCAACGCTTATTTGAAGTTGGGAAAACCTGATCTCAGTTACTGCACAAGTCCTGTGCGGTTGTGAGCAAACTGCCAACTAAAAGTAACTAAAAAGAAATAATTCAGCAGCCACTTTGAAAGTGGTTACAGGGGTATAGAACCCCTTTTTTACACGCAGTACCCATCCATCCATCCATCCATCCATTTTCTATACCGATTATGCTACAGTTAACCTGCACTATTTAAAGTTTAAAGTTAAAAATAAAATATGAATTAATTATTCCTATTTCGTTCTCATTAAAAGCCGTGGTCTGTGATATGTGCATAATTTCTTACTGTAAACAAATGGCTGCAAAAAATGTGGGGTCTGTGTCATCAGCCCAGACCTCAAGTGAGACTTAATGAGCCGTGGATGCTCTTGAATATGCAAAAGGAGTCATATAGCGGAATTCTACTGTGTATACAGCATGCAATTAGCTAATTTTGAAGCAAAAATAAAAAGTTTGGGTACATGTGTTTGAAAAATTTACATTAGATTTACATTTGATTAGATCATTTAAAAAAATATAAATCAGTGAGTGCTGGATTTTCAAAGAAAGTACAATAGATAGATAGAAGGCATTACTATCAGTAAGGTTTTTTTTTAAGCTTTTAAAAAACCTTATAGAGTTTTTTATAAAAGGTTTTCAATGCCATATACAACAGGTTCCATAAGGTTGTTGGCTTAAGCTATGTGGCCTATTCATATTATTAAAGTTATCTGCTAGCAGTTCACACCTCAGAGGTTTTTCCTCAAATAGTATTGTCAGAGACTGCTTTCATTTTTTTCTTCCAACAATATATAGACCACCACAGTTTTGCTGGCAGAAATGCCTTGTTGATGAGAAAGGTCAGAAGAGATTGGTCAGATTGGTTCAAGTTAACAGGAAGGGTACAGTAATTCGATTAAGCACTCTTTACAACCATGATGATCAGAAAAGCATCTCAGAATGCAAAACACATAAAATCTATAGGCTAAAATAGCAGAAGACCACATGAGGTTCCATACCTGTCAGCCAAGAACAGCAATCTGAGGCACTAGTGAGCACAGACTCACCAAAACTAAACAAGTAAAAGAAAATGAAAGTCTTATTTGAGTTATCATAGAATTCCTGTCAGTTTAAACAGGTCTGTGTAAACTCTAGACAGCCATTCAATGTTAAAGTCATTGAGATCATGTAAGATTTTTTGATGTGAGCATTAAGCGATGACCTGTATTTACATGATTTTATGCATTGCACTGCTGTGACATGACTGGCTGATTGAATAATTACACAAATGGGCAGGTGTTCATAATGGCCGGTGAGAGTACATATACAGTATAATGAACAAGTAGATGGAAAGCTTTCATAGTAGGCTATATTTCCAATATATATCTGCATGAATTGTCCTAGTTGGAATTATCACATTAATCACTGCAAATTTGGTTTAATTTTACAATATGGCGAGCACCATTATTATTCAGCAGCTTATAAAATTGCACTTGATCCAGCACATCATATTATTAACTTCAAGTACAAGAACAGAAAGCTTGAAGCTTAGGCAGGGGTATCTGCTGAGAGGGACTGGATAATTTAATGTGGCGGTGAGATACTATTATCGAAGTAATGTGTGTGCATAATTTATGCTATTTTCTTAATACTCTATTTTGTCAGATTTATAAAATGATGCCAGTATTGTTGCTAATGTGATGTGCTCTGCTGTAAAGAAACCATTCCCATGGTTTGAAGGATAAACTGAGCAAGCATTCATACAAAACATCTGCAGGCTTTTCAAGCCGTTTTTTAAAAAAGATTTTTTAAACTTTCCATAGCTCACATTTCTTGGCATTTTTAAAAAGCATTCTCTCAGAAATGGGAAAATGAATTTTGAAACGTCTGTCTTAGTGCAGAAAATAAGGGAGCGCTTTAAGACAACGGATTTCAGTCTGTAGAGTTTTGTGTTAATTGAATCACCACATATATTCCAAAATACTTTCTGAATTTCCACACATGTTCCTGACTGGAAATAAGAAGACAGACCTCACTGAAAACCAAAAGTCCAGGAATAGAGCTGGAGCTGATATAGAGCTGGAGCTGAACCCTTATCCTAACACTCTGCAACATGGAATAGTACATGTATCGAAAACACACTCGTCCAGCTTTAAACACACAATGCTGTCTACACTTTGAATTTTTTTTATGACTCTGCCCAGGTAGGAGAAGCTGGATCAGGTCAGACTCCACCCCCTGGACCTTTTGGTTCTGAGGCAAGTGGTTGTGGAAAATAAATGCCTTAAAATCCACACTTCTGAGCTTTAACAATGCTTGTGCAAGAACCCTGGCACAATATAAAACCAGTTAAAATAATGTGAAAACTAATAAATCAGATGCTTCATTTGATGATATTCACTTCCTTGTTTCTTCTCATAATCTTTATTTTTTCAGGTTCATCAGACTGGATCACCCATCCACATATTTAGATTCTTGTACAAGTTTAACACCAGGTGTCCTTCCTGATGCAACCCTCACCATTTTCCGGGCTTCAGATCGGCATTGAGAGTGCACCTAACTGGGAATCAAACCCAGGATACACAAGTTCACCAGGGAACCTCATAACGTCTATCCATCCATTTTCTCTACCGTTTATCCTACACAGGGTCACAGGGAGCCTTGAGCCTATCCCAGGGGACTTGGAGCACAAGGCAGGGGACACCCTGGACAGGGTGCCAACCCATTTCAGGGCACAATTACACACAGACTCATTCACACATTACGGACAATTTTGAAATGTCAGTCTACACCGCATGTGTTTGGACTGGGGGAGGACACCAGAGTACCCCGAGAAAACCCCCGAAGCACTGAGCACTTCTTTGGAAGTGATGAACACACTGTTTCCATACTTGCCATATTGTAATTTCTGGGTGAAGAATTCTCAACGCTAACAAGGTTTGTCCCCGTAGACAGTCGAATGTATGACCATGACTGAAGAGTCATTTCTGAAGATTTCAATATTCAGCATTCAATATTCAGACTTTCTGTTGCTTAGCAGTCTTTTGTAGGATGTTCTAATGATGTCGACAAAATATACCTTGAATATGAAATCTTCAGTCAGTTTTTCTGTCACAAGTTGTGTTGTGAAGTTTCTGGCTTTTTGGAAATGTTCTTTCGGTGCCTGCTGGTCTGTAATTTATGCAATATACTGTGGTTTACAGTTTAGCTTATTTTAATATGCTCAAATGACTGCTTTTGCCATGACTGTCATCTGAGTAAGTACATATTAACCATTTTAAAGTAAATGTTTTGATTTTTGAACATCTTTGCAGTGGCATTTCGATATTCTGTATGCCACAATGGTCTCTGTGTGTCCACGTTCAGAAAGATTAATGACAAATACTGTTTGCGTGACCTTTTCTTAAAAAGATGGAGGTGAATCAAGTCATTAATGCTTCTTATGTGGTAATTAACGACTTCACCACCCCCTTCACACGCTTGCCCAGAGCTTTGTCATCCCCAGTCCAACACTTTCGTCCACCCCCATCTTAGGACGGTGAAAACAAATGCTCCCTGCTGAACGTACGTGATCATTTAATTAGGCTTATGCATGTGTCTGGTAATATCCAAAGATAGGTGTCAGATTTGAACTGTGCCAGCAAATGACAAGCTCTATAACCCAAGAATTCTCTAAATGGAACTAGTTTTCAGTCGACATATGTAATGCGGAGCTAGAAACAATTAGACAAACAGCAGGAGCTAGGTCTTCTGTGTAGAGGATTTACTGGCACACCAAAGATCCAGAGAAGGTCGCCCTTGTCCAGAGCTTTGAAGCTATGCTAATCTGGGGTATTTTGGGAAAGGCAAAACTTGATAAGCAATTATTTCCAATGCTTTAAGGCGCTTATCCTCGGGTTTGATTATT
This sequence comes from Ameiurus melas, assembly GCA_012411365.1. Taxonomy (NCBI): domain Eukaryota; kingdom Metazoa; phylum Chordata; class Actinopteri; order Siluriformes; family Ictaluridae; genus Ameiurus; species Ameiurus melas. Next base: position 14,994,128 of record CM022752.1, read on the forward strand.
ATAACAGGCCACCTAATGGTCTAGCTGAAAATTAGCATTTGGAAAAACATCCCCCATGTCCCAAGCCAAGGTGGTCTTTACTATCACATAGTGGACAGGATCACGTTTGACTCTAGCATGTTTGGCCATCTTCAGTACATGTCCCTCTTTTTTTATAGCCCCTTTGTTTTACATGTTTTTACGACTGTGTTAGTGATTGATGCACCTTGAGTCTCAGCCCAACTTCATTAGTGAAAATGTCACCCCTGGCACTGAAACAGACGCCTCTGCCATGGCCGTATTTTACCATTCCCACTCTAATTGAGTTTAGCGTTAAAAATGTATGAGTGCATATTAATTGTTCCCTGGCACTGCCGAGTGGGGGTTGTCTGCGTGACAGAGGGATGGCTCGTGCAGAGGAGAGAGGACAGAAGTCAGGTCCGTGTGTCCTTACATCTCTGTACGCCGTGTTGCCTTAAGGCAAAAAAAAAAAAAAAAGATCCAATGATGGGGGTATAGCGTTTAAAGGGCAATTTAGGTCTGATGGATGGTAAATGTTACTCTGATAACCTCTTTAAGAGACACTTTAACAAGTCAGAAGAGTTCAATCAATTAAATTCCTCCAATTTTACTTGACAATTACTGAACAAGTAATATTCAAACAAAAATGTTTTCCCATTGTCATTATAGTGTTTGACACTTATATTAAAATATGATGTTTTTAGTACCTATTTCATATTATAGCATGATTTCAAAAGGCACTCTGAACCTCATAAGGTTCTAACCAGGTCCTAACTTCAGAAATGTGCAAAGGAAACCTCAGAAAAACCGAGCTCGAGTAGACCGAGCATTTTCCATTTCCACAGTTCCTCCTGGCCAGAAAAAAGTGGACATATGGTGTCCATCTCATTTTGGGGGTTCTTTGCATCCCATCCACTTTGACCACCAAGCATGGTGGCTACTGTACACCCATTTGTAGTGTGTGTGTGTGTGTGTGTGTGTGTGTGTGTGTGTGGTCGACCACTGAAATTCCCTGTTACCTCTACACCCATCCCATAAGAAAAGCTTATTTGTCCTGTGTGTGTGTATGTGTGTGCGTGTGTGTGTGTGTGTGTGTGTGTGGCCAACCTACTAAGCACTCCTGCCTTCATCTTGTAACCTTACACTTTTTCCCTCCTTAGCCAACTCCATACCACTCACCCACCACTATTAATTCTCCTCCATTTTTCTTTTCCATGTTTACTTTTTTTTCTGAATACTTAATTTTACCCAACTGACCTATGCCTGGAGCCTGCAGTAGGTGAGGATGGAGAGTGTCATGAAAAACACACAATATTCTTTATGCTCTCTACACATTTTTAACTAGAAAATAAGGCTTCAGTATGGAAATACACCAGTAACAAACACACGTAGGTCATTCTATGTGGAACTAATAATAACAAATCATTCATTCATCTTCAGGAACCTCGTTATCCTGTATCCAGAACCTTTCCTGGAAACCCAGTGGATGGGACGACCATGAAAATGTCCACATTCTTTCACACGTAGGCGCAATCTGAAATTTGAAAAACCTATAATAAAAGCTCCAACATCCCCAGTTCAATCAAGAATTACTGTCTGTATGGAGTTTCACATGTTCTTCCTGTATCTACATGGATTTTCTTACAGTTCTCCAGTTTTCCTTCCACATTCCAAAACCATGCTAGGTGAATTGGGAGGTGGGAGGAAACCTGGAGAACTGTCAGAAAACTCACGTAGATACAGGAAGAACATGTGAAACTCCACAGAGCCAGTAATTATTGATTGAACTGGAGATGCTGGAGCTATTATTAGAGGTTTTTCAGAGTGGCATCTGCACTAGAATATCTCCTCTGTGGTAAAACTCTTGGCTCTGAATAATTATAAATGACTGCAGTTTCTTCTCCTGAGAATCTGACTGTCTGTGTCACACATAGTGACAATCATATTATTCATTATTAGAGTATCATGCGTTCATTAATGGAAAATTACAGTGATGTTAGTGTAGCATATCTGAATCTAAATTGAGATTCAATAGTGTCTATAGCTGTCATTTTACTGCAATGGCTAAGATACTCGCTGTTCTTTGTTTTACTTTCTTTTATCTTTGAACAGGATGAGAGTGAAGGCGCAATGTAGATGATGTCAACAATAGCAGCTACATAAAAAAAAAAAAAAAAAGTTAAAGCATCCAGGTGTGGATTTCTTTCTTTCATTTAATTATTACCAGTTGATGACTTCAATAATATCAACTTCTTGTAAAAACTATAATGGACTTCCTGGGTACACAACTACACTTTTTGACCACAGTTATAGAAGAGAATTGTTTATAATTGCACTATTCATTGTCACCCAGATGAGGATGGTTTCGCTTTTGAGTCAGGTTCCTCTCAATGTTTCGTCCTTATATCATCTCGGGGAGATTTTCCTTGAAAAGGTCGCCTCTGGCTCGCTCAATATGGAGAAATGTATACATTAAAAATGTATATCCTGAATTTAGATATTACTGTAAAGCTCTTTGTGAAAATGTCCGTTGTTAAAAGAGCTATACATATAAAATTGAATTGAATTGTCTTTAGTAACGAGGTCTGGGTGGATCCGGAGTCTATCTAGGGAGCACCATGTGCATGGCAGGAGTACACCCTGGATAGGACACCAGTACATTACAGGGCACCGTTCAAAAACACAATCACACACTCATCTAGGTGTGGGTTTAAAATGTTAAAACAGAAGTGAGATTAAAAACGCCCATGCTTTCTGGGATAGCATAAAATAGAATGTCATGACAACTGACTTTGCTGCTCAGTGTACTTCTTGAGTCACATACTGGTGAGAATTTGAAGTAGCATGCCAAGTGTCATTAAGATGCTCTGCAGTGTCTCCTGAACTCAGCACTTGGTGGAAAAATCAACATGAAATCCAGCTTAATGCTGTTACTGTTAAGGGTTTAAAATTGGCACTCATTTCAGATTACAAACTGAGTTATCTATGTATTTTCTGGCAATTAGGCTCAGCTGCTCTCGTCCTCTCTTCCACCTCCTTCCTACACAATGGGATATCCACAGCATGGCATTCAAAGCTTGAGATTTACTTCAATGGCCAGCTTTTTAAAACTCCTTCAACACACTGGCAGTTCCGGTGCACCGCAAGATGACTGAACTCTATACTAATATTTAGTTTAATACCTTCTGCACATTTACAGTTAGGATCTGCACTTTACGTACATATTTATTAGGCATACATACCAGTTTGCCTAATATATTCTGCATATTTGTGTACTGTATATAATGTATTTGTATATTTGTAAATACTACTGGGTCTTAGGGAGTCTATCCCAGGGGACTTAGTGCACAAAGCGGTAGACACCCTGGACAGGGTGTCAACCCATTACAGGGCACAATCGCTCGCGCACACACACACACACACACACAGTCTGGAAATGCCATTCACCCTACAAGGCATGTCTTGGAATGTGGGAGGAAATTGGTGTACCTGTTAGGAAACTCTCAAAGCATGGGAAGAACATGCAAACTCCAGACACACAGGGTGGAGGAAGGAAAATGCCCCAATATGTCCCTACCCATGGGAGCAGTGGTGGCTTGGTGGTTAAGGATTTGGGTTACTGATTGGAAGGTCGAGGGTTCAAGCCCCAACACTGCTAAACTGCCGCTGCTGGGCCCTTGAGCAAGGCCCTTAGCCCTCTCTGCTCCAGGGGCACTGTATCGTGGCTGACCCTGCACTCTGACCCTGACTTCCTAACATGCTGGGGTATGCAAAGAAAAAGAATTTCACAGTGCTGTAATGTATATGTCATTAATAAAGACTCATTATCTGGCAATCATATTATTCATTATTAGACTATCATGCGTTCATTAATGGAAAATTACAGTGATGTTAGTGTAGCATATCTGAATCTAAATTGAGATTCAATAGTGTCTATAGCTGTCATTAAACTATAATAACCAATTTAATCACTGTGTTCAATGTTTTATGTTCTTTTGTCTTCTAATATTCTATATCCTGCATACTTTCTATACTGTATATATTGCATTTGGTCATAGACCCCATTCGATTTATGTATATATTTAGTATTGCACGGCTGTATTACATGAATGTGAGCCTAATGACAAGCATTTCAATGTACAACCGTCCCTAACATCTCGTGCACATGAGAAATAAACTTGTACTTTTTCCAGGTCTGTCGACACACTGTACTCAGGCCCAGACCCAAGGATGCATTAAATATACAAAATCAGAAGGATATTATTATTATTATTATTATTATTATTATTATTATTATTATTATTATTATTATTATTATTATTATTATTATTATTAGCTATTATTATTATTAATATAATAATATTATAATATTATTATTAACATTATTGCATTTCATAAGCATTGCTAAGGAGACACTAAAGTAATTTGATTCCAATTTTTTTACGGTTACAGTCAGGGAAATAACTATTGCCTATTGTTTTCTCTGTGACAATGGCATCTGCTGCCTCCAAGTGTTTCTGGAGCTCTTTGTGGACCTTGGCTCTTGGGCTACACTTCTGACTATTCTTCTGAGTCCCTGGTCAGAAATCTTGCGAGGAGCTCCTGTGCAAGGCTGGTTGATGGCGGAGTGATGTTGCTTCCACTTGCGGATAATGGCCCCAATGGTGCTTACTGGAAGATTCAGTTTTGAAATAGGTCTGTATCCGATTCCATCAATATGTTTTGCAGCAATAAGGTTCCAAAGGTCTTGGGAGAACTCTTTGCTTTTACCCATCATGAGATGTTTATTGTGTGCCACGAAAAGCCTTTTTATAGACCATCAATTTACTAAGCCAGCTGACATTAAGTCACACCGATAGGAGGTATAATTACTTTCTACTTATGGATTTCAGCTGGTTCTTTGCCTTACCTTGCCTTGGAAAGCTTTGTCTTAGCATCATCAATAATTTTTTCCTGTGTCATTCCACTTTATTACACATAACTTTATTTATCGACTTCAATGTTTTGGATATCTTGAGTTAATACTGATGTCTGGTGAAAATTTAATGTGAATGACCTCATTCGAAATATATTTAGTCAAAAAATGTTGATTCATTCGATACTTATTTCCCCCGCTGTATGTGATGTAAAGGGGAAAAATAAATGGTTGCATTTTCCTGAGAGATATAACAGGCCCTTCTCATGTCCTGTGTTTATTTTTGGATATATTAAGTGTCTATAGCAAGCCGCCTGGGCTTGTGATTTTCCTTCTAGTGTAACAATAGCAGTCAGGCAGAAGCTCAGGGTGAATCATCTGACATAAGCCAATAAATACTCTCCCCCGCTCAGCCCACAGAACAGTACGTGAACCTGTGTTCTTGTAAATAATTTACACAAATGTCTTGAACGAGCATACATCCATCTGGACCTGGGTCTCAGAGTGTCAGTGTGTGTGTGTCTGTGTGTGTGTGTGTGTGTGTGTGTCTGGAGGAGATGGAAAACGAGATGTGAAACCAATTCATAAGTAATAAAAAAAAATCTAAAAGAAACGGAACAGCGTGGAATAAATGCGAAAAGAGTAATAAATGTCTTGTCTTCGGGAAGCGGAGAGAAACTATTGCTATGCCTTTCCAGGCTGACTCGTGATGTCTGTGTTAGCCAGCAACAAGTGAATTAGCTCCCGGAAAGAATCAAAGGACAGGGAGGAAAATCGATACTGACAAAGTAGTACTTTTTCATTACAGCTGCCGCTATTGAATCAGCACCGGGGCTGCTATCAGTTTATCGGTTTGAGGTCGCTGTGCAGCGGTCATTAACATTTCCTCACTGTGCCGTAGGACCATCCACTCCCGCCAGCGCCGTCTGTTCATGAGATCTGGCTTCCCCTGCATCTAAAGTGATGAAATATTGACCACTTGCTCCAGGATCCTACTCTATTGATCTCAACTTATCCAGCTGTTTATATCTGAACTTAAGCTTTAACTTCCAACGATTTTCTCGCCACCTTTGAGTTCTTAAGGTGTTAGCCTCTGGTACACGCTAATTGGCCTAAATAAGGGGGGTGCTTGTGGATGCCACTAAAAAAGAAAAGAGCTGTACATTCAGAGATCTGTGAAATTAAACTGTGGACCAAATAAAATAAATAAATAAAATTACATTAACTTCTTGAAGACTACGTAGAGTCATTAAACTTGGTAAGGAATGGTATGGTTACCATTATTCATGTATCACACCATTCTTCTCTGAGAAGTTTATCGCAACAATGTTTACCTACTTACTATTGGTATAACACATTGCCATCTATTTCCAAAAATATAAATACACTCATAGCCTTACTTAAATTAAATTAATGCTGTAAATGCATTGTTCATCTTGCTAGATATCTGTGTTAGAAAGCTCAGGCTTACTGTATGTGACTTTATATAGCTACATCCTAAATGATCCCAGTCCCGATGCACACCTCTAGTCCATAAAAAAAAAAAAGAATTGTGTGCTTCCTCTTTACTGTATATCTATTTTCATAAAAATCTGTTCATTCTTAACATGATATTTATCCATATTCAGTTACATCCCTACTAGGTATCCAGTAAAACTGGATAAGTTCATTTATCTCAAAAAATTTGAGGAAACTAATTACCTCAATTTCTTTAATTTGATAAATAAATTTCTTTAAGTCAAATACTCTTAAATATACCACTAAGTGAAAATGTCCAAATTGGGCCCAATTAGCCATTTTCCCTCCACATCGTCATGTGACTTGTTGGTGTTACAAGGTCTCAGGTGTGAATGGGGAGCAGGTGTGTTAAATTTGGTGTCCTCGCTCTCACACTCCCTCATACTGGTCACTGGAAATTCAACATGGCACCTCCTGGCAAAGAACTCTCTGAGGATCTGAAAAAAAAATTGTTGCTCTACATAAAGATGACCTAGGCTATAAGAAGTACCTAACACTGAGCTGAGGCACGGTGGCCAAGACCATACAGTGGTTTAACAGGACACGTTCCACTGAGAACAGGCCTCGCCATGGTCGACCAAAGAAGTTGAGTACACGTGCTCAGCATCATCTCCAGAGGTTGTGTTTGGGAAATATGAATGCTGCCAGCATTACTGCAGAGGTTGTAGTAGTGGGGGGTCAGCCTGTCAGTGCTCAGACCATACGCCACACACTGCATCAAATCGGTCTGCATGGCTGAAGGAAGGAAGTCTCTTCTAAATATGATGCACAAGAAAGCCCGCAAACAGTTTGCTGAAGACAAGCAGACTAAGGACATGGATTACTGGAACCATGTCCTGTGGTCTGATGAGACCAAGATAAACTTATTTGGTTTAGATGGTGAAGCTGAGGGTGAAGGTGATGGACTGGTCAAGCATGTCTCCAGACCTAAACCCTATTGAGCATCTGTGGGGCATCCTCAAACAGAAGCTGGAGGAGCACAAGGTCTCTAACATCCACCAGCTCCGTGATGTCATCATGGAGGAGTGGAAGAAGAGTCCAGTGGCAACCTGTGAAGCTCTGGTGAACTCCAGGCACAAGAGAGTTAAGGCAGTGCAGGAAAATAATGGTGGCCTCACAAAATATTGACACTTTGGGCCCACTTAGGGGTGTACTCACTTCTGTTGCCAGCAGTTTAGACATTAATGGCTGTGTTGAGTTATTTTGAAGGGACAGTACATTTACACTGTTATACAAGCTGTACACTCACTACTTTACATTGTAGCAAAGTGTCATTTCTTCAGTGTTGTCACATGAAAAGATATAATCAAACATTTACAAAAATGTGAGGGGTGTACTCACTTTTGTGAGATATTGTATATAGAGTGAGAAAAAGGGAAATATAAAAAAATAAAATAAATAAAGATGGGTGGCAGCAACAATCTGACTATGATTGGTATAAAATGCAGATACAGTGTGTGCAGGTGGTGTGTGATGTATTATAAAGCCGTGCAACATTAAGCTGAGGTAGTTATTTTGAAATTGCCCTCATATATAATATAATAAATATTTCTAAATACAGGGCAATGCAGGATAAAGTGTTTACCAAGGACGAACGAATAGAAGATACATTAAATGAATGTAGGTGGTGTTGGTGTTGTGTAAGCAAATCCAAGCTCTAGTCCTTGGTGTTGTCCTGGTTGAGGGCCTGAATTGCTTGTGGGAAGAAGTTCATCCTCATTGTCTCTGTTGGCCTTCAGGAAGTATTTTATATTTTATAGTGTATATAGGGTGTGCACGGTAGTGGTTAGCACATTCGCCTCACAACTCCAGGGTTGGGGGTTCGATTTCCACTGATGCTCTGTGTGTGCAGAGTTCGCATGTTATCCCAGTGCTGTGGGGGTTTCCTCCGAGTACTCCGGTTTCCGCCCCCAGTTCAAAGACATGCATAGTAGACTGATTGTCATGTCCAAAAGTGTCCGTAGTGTATGAATGGGTGTGTTAATGTGTGTGATTGTGCCCTGCGATGGATTGGCACCCTGTCCAGGGTGTACCCCATGCTCCCTGGGATAGGCTCCAGGCTTCCTCGTGACCCTGAAAAGGTTAAGCGGTACAGAAGATGGATGGATGGATGGATGGATGGATAGTGTTTATAGTAGGAAAACTTTGCCAAGGTGGTCACTTCACTTCTTGTTGTACGTCATTGTGAAAATATACTTAACTCGGATCTTAAAGCGAATAACACAAGCTGATTTGGTATAAGATGTGTTAGCTATTATTTTGTCCTGCTTACAATGAGAGTGTCTACAAATAAAACAGAAAAGGAGAAAGAGCAACATTAATGTAGGTATCTGTTATTTATTGTTTAATGCTAACATTATTAAGAGTAGCTAAACTTCTGTAGCTTTATAATGTGTCAGAAAGTTAACACAAGTACACTTATAAGGACAGTAAATATGCTGGAGTATGACTAAAACTTGGCTTTTCGTACCATCCAGTACATGGCATTCTTTTGTTTTTAAATGGAATTAAATGATATTATAATTTAGATTTATAATTAAATGCGAATTCATTTCTTCTGTGTGCCAGAAACATAACCTGTTTGAAATCATATACTCACGCACTATTTTAAATCATTTTAAGCATTTCGGCCTGTTTGATAGAACCTGAAACAAAGCCTAAATTCCTCTTGGTCCGTTTTGAAATTTAGAAGGGAATTATAAATTATCGTTTGGTTTCTAAACATATTTTTAATGTACTTTCATTATTATTTAGGAAAATATTAGCAATTATAGTGTAAATGAAAAAAAAGAGTCCTCTTTGAAAATCAACTTTTGTTCTATTTCTTTCTCTGACTGATTAATACACTGTGCAAGGCTGTCCTTTATATATGTTTGCACTGTACATGTATTAAATATTGCATTTTAAATAGTGTCTAAAGATTTGGATAGATTTGAACAAAAACACATCAAGCTTCTCTTTTTCAGCAGGCTCTTGATTTCATTGTCATTGCTGACTTTAATGCTTTCTTTCACTTGATCTTTGTCTGTCTTTCTCTCTGTCTTTTTGTCTTTTTTTTTGTCTTTATGCTCTAAAGGGTTGGATTTGACACTACCGAAAACACAAAAAAAAGCCCTCAGGGAAAATGCAGTAGCAAGCATCCTATTGACACCAAATGAAATTCTAGCTGAAGCTTCCTTGAGTTTTATCCAAAAGTATCAAAGACACAGATGTATTGCTTCATGAATGTAATGTTATCATAACAAAATTTAATCTCTTTATTCTAGTTCAATGATGTCAGATGTCATTTCTGTCGATTCTGAATAGCCCTAGTTGCAATCATCACATTAATCACTGCAATTCAATTTGGTTGTATTTGACAATATCATCATTAAACGTCATTATTTACAATCATTATTAGTCAGATTACAAAATGGCACTTATGAGATACTAAAAATAGGTTATGGAATCTTAATGCATGTGTGGGATGTAGTCTATTTTACCTTTTAATTCACTATTTTTAAATCATCAGATTAATCAAATAAAAAGCCAATGTTTTTATTAACGCAATTTTTGTTAAAGCTGTCCAAGCACTTCTCTGCCATACGTTAGCTCACTTTAAGGAAGTGTTCTGTCATTAATTAAAAAAAAAACATTAGTCTTTGTGATAAGCAAAGTCTCCAATTAAGATGCTGTATATTCCAATGTCTTCTGTACAAAGTAAAAGCTTTAAATGGACAACAGTATTAATTAATTATTCGTGTCCATCCATACGTTTTCCGCCCCTGGGAGCCTATCCTGGGGAACTCGGGGCATAAGGCGTGGGACACCCTGGACAGGATGCCAATAATTATTAGTGTCATATTTATATATTTAATATTGCTCTCAAATGACATTGTATAGTTTTTTGAGTGTATTTTCAGTGTGACATAGTTTGGTTAAATCAGACTGTAAAACTGTGGTGCTGGACTTAATTTTGCTTTATTGTTGCAAAAACATGAGACAAGCCTCTGTTTTAGGCTCCACTAACTCTACCCTGTGTGCAGAACTCTTGTGCAACTTCTGAATAGTACGTAAGTCTGTAGTTGCATTTGAGATCGGGAAACTGATGTAAATATTTGAGTCCAGTTTGAGTAACTCACCTCTGATCATGGTCTTATATTTCCATATCTGACAGCTCAAGCTCAACTGGAGACTAAATGGTGATCCTCACTTGTATTTCATTCTGGAATCATCTTGGTTGGAGATCATAAAATCCCTTCACTAGAAATAGCACGGAGATATAAAATACTTCTGAGATTAATCCCATCAACCTCCACCAATCTTGCAACTTAAGATTAATCCCATCAACCTCCACCAATCTGGCAACTTAAACGCCCAATCTTCAGGTTCCAGGCACCGTAATATACCAGCACGAGAATAATTATCAACAAATCTAAGCATACTGCAGTGTTATTGAGATTTCTTCGTAAACTCAACCAAAGACACATGATATTCCTGAGGTCTTTGGCTCAGGGGTAAAATCTAAGAATTACGTCTAGTTCAACTTGTTGAGCATCAGGTATCCAATCTCAACAGGTTCACATATCTTCTTTTATTTATATGTTTTTTTTTTTTTTTTTTTTTTTTTTTTTTTTTTAAAAAAAATTGTGGTTTTTTTTTTTTTTTTTTTTTTTTTTTTTTTTTTTTTTTTTTAAATGAAAAAAGGCGGTTCTTTTTTTTTTTTTATTATTTTTTTTTTTTTTTTTTATTTTTTTTTTTTTTTTTTTTTAAATTAATTTTTTTTTTTTTTTTTTTTTTTTTTTTTTTTTTTTTTTTTTTTTTATATATATAAAGGCGGTTCTGAAAAAAAAAAAACACACACTCATATAAAAAAATAAAAAAAATAAAAAAATAATTTTATTAAATATAAAAAAAAAATTAAATAAAAAAATATATAACAAAAATATTTTTTATAATATAAAAATAAAGGTTGATAAGAATATCCACCAATTGACAAGAATTGCTTTTAAACTCCATAATATTCAACTATTTTGCTCTTAATTAGTTTGGTTACCTCAAATGGCACTGACGTAGAAGCAATTACTGAGTGCTTCCTACTGCTGCAGGTCCGCCCTCAACACACCCCGCTAATTATCATCTAGACTTGTCACTGGTTATTGGTCTCATTAGTGCCAATTTCATCATTATATTTATTCTCTATGTAACTCTGTGCAATTATGCTACCAATTCTAAACCATATTATTTCATGAATCTTAGTGTTCCTAGCTTCCATTTATTTTTGACATTTGCCTTTGTTTTACTAACACTGTCCACAGGTATTCTTATGCTGAAAGAGTTCTGACAATGCCTCATGAAAAAAGTGCAAATTAAAACAACATACCTCTTAATTTGTGATGTTTCTGTACTTTTGGTGACCTTAGTCAAAAAACAACTTTTGGACCAACAAAAAAATCCACATATCCACTCTACCACCATTCCCACAGGGCCGTATTCAGGGTCGAGTTATGTACAGTACACATAGTGAGGATTTAAGACCAAAATTGTGTACATTTGTAATTAGACCTGAGAAGTGAATACAGTCTTATGGCATTCAGAGAGGTGAGCGAGAGTTATGCACAAGGGGTGGAATTTCCTAAAAATCAGAGGTATGATTCTGACCTTGGACTTCTTGCAAGATATCAGCTCGAATGAGCTGATATTAAGTCAGCACTGTCTGACAATTTAATTTAATTTAATGTAACCACAATATGTCATGCTGAAAGTCATGTTTTAGACCGTATATGGAATGCCATTCAAGGCCATTCAATGTTTTTTTTTTCTGCTTCTATTCAAGAAAAAATCTGGCAACCTAAAGTCATGACCTATACACAAGTAATCTACATAATAAGAATGGCAAACCCAGAAAATGTACTTAAGTGCGTGCATAACCCACCTCTGAATACACATAACATTCTCTACATAAATATTTATGAAACATTTGGCGTAATTCACCAACTCTGAAAATAGCCACCTATATTCAATAATAGTTGTGTTAATTAATGATTTTATATATTTATGGAGTTATTTCACTATCACGTGAAAGAAATGACTTTAATCCAAACAGTAATAAACTGAAAAGCTAATGGATACTGTCAAGGTGGAGTGGTATATTCATAAAATATATCTGTTTTGTGTTTTTTATTCTAGTGTGAACATACCGATCAGCCATACTCTTAAAACCTCATGTCTTATATTGTGTAGGTCCCCCTTTTGCCACCAAAACCCCTCTGACCATTTGAAGCATGGACTCCACAATACCTCTAAAGGTGTGCTCTGGTATCTGGCACCAATACATTAGCAGCAGACCCTTTAAGTCCTGTAAGTTGTTAGGTGGGGCCTGCAAGTCTGATCTAAACTTGTTTGTCCAGCACATCCCACAGATGCTTGATTGGATTAAGATCTGGGAAATTTGGAGGCCAAGTCAACACCTTGAACTCTTTGATATGTTCCTCAAACCATTACTGAACAATTTTTGCAGTGTTTTGTAGCACATTATTTTAAGAGGCCACTGCAATTATTGAACACAGTTGCCATGGGTGAACTTAGTCTGACACAATGTTTAGGTAGGTGGAACGTGTCAAAGTAACATCCACATGAAGGTGATGTTCAGGGCAGCAGAACACTGCCCAGAGCATCAAACTACCTCTGCCAGCTTGCCTTCTTCCCATAGTGCATCCTGGTGCCATCTCTTCCCTAGGTAAGCGACACACACCCGGCCATTCACATGATGGAAAAAAAAAACATGATTCATCAGACCAGGCCACATTCTTCCATTGCTCCATGGTCCAGTTCTGATGCTCACGTGTCCACTGTAGGTGCTTTTGGCGGTGGACAGGGGTCAGCATGGGCACTCTGACCGGTCTGCAGATACACAACCCCATATACAGCAAGCTGCAATGCTTTGTGAGTGTTCTGACACCTTTTTATCATAACCAGCATGAACTTTTTAATAATTTTGTGCTTCAGCAGCTCATCTGCAGGATCAATGTAGAACAGAACCTTGACTGATATTGCACTTTGTGGGGGACAGAGGGTGTTGCTAATTACATCAAAATAAGAGAATAATGCGAACAATCAAATATAAGTCATAGACAATCTTTGCTGAGGGTTTATCCATTTTTAAACCCTTGAGGAGTTCATAGGCAACCTTTAAGTGTGTTCATAGGCAACGTTCTCAGCTTGACATCTTCTGCCTTGGGGCATGTTTGAATGGAGCTTCAAGCAGTTGCTTGATTTGCTTACTCTCTAGTTTTGTCTCTGGACCAAATCAGTCTGGCTACCAATTTTGTTACATAAACCTAGGCAATTTTGTTGACTTTATATTTCAATTCATTGAATTCCCTCTGTAGTAATGACTATAAAGCAAGTGATGTGTCGTCAGTACACGGTGGGGGAAAAAAACTCCTCAAGCCCCTGCAATGAGAAAGTAAAGTTCGACATCAGTGCAAAAACAACACTCCTTATATAATGTGTGAGGATAATATTATAATATAATATAATAGTGTGTGTGTGTGTGTGTGAGAGAGAGAGAGAGGTAATAGAGGTGGTCTTTCCTCCTCTGCCTGTTTCTCAGTCCTTTGAGTGTCCTGATAAGGATCTGCTCTGGGAGGAGACTGCTTACTCCTCACACAGACTTTATTTGTTAAAGTGTGATTTGCAGAGTGTAAGACTGAGCAAGGGTCCGTGCAAAAATAAACAGGGGACGGCTTAATATATGTGTATGTGTGTGTGTGTGTGTGTGTGTGTGAAAGATACAATAGGGGTTAGATTTGGGTTGAGGCATAGCATTAAATAGCTATATTAATAATTATGTAAATGGAAGCTGTTTACTGAGGATAGTATGACAAACGTGTGTGTGTGTGTGTGTGTGTTTGTGTGTGTGTGTGTGTGTGTGTGTGTGTATCAGCTCCAAAGACTAGCACGTGAGATATGCCTTCATATTTCTCACAAACTTCATATGTGAGAAAGAACACGATGGACATGGAAAATGTCCACAATGCAGTGCATGTGTTTATATTTTTGACACGAGATTTCTACACTCATTCATTTTGACACGATCACATATTGTTTGCAATCGTGGTTGTAGCATGATAAAATGCATGTTTTCCACATGATCATTAAATTTAGACCCATGTGGAAAAACATTTTCCATAGTGCATGAATACTATAAGACATCACTGCTCTCTTTTCTGGTCAGCTGCACTCACATTATGTAGCCGTGCTACTCATTAACACAAACCCAAATTAGCATTAACGTTATAATGCCTGTTTTCTTTATTTCCTCGCCTTTTCTATTGCTTGCAGGTTAATCTTTGTCCACTGTGCAAAAAAACCCTATTGAAGACAGGCTTTAGGAGAGAGAACATTTTTATAAGCATGTTTTTCTTGTCTCTCTCTCTCTCTCTCTCTCTCTCTCTCTCTCTCTCTCTCTCTCCCTCTCTGGCTTTTCTTTCTTTCTTTCTTTTTTTACCAATGTGCTGAAAATTTATAAAGCCATCCATTCAAATCAGTCACTTTTATTATTTCTACTCCGAGGAAGGCCGCCTCGAACACGCTTTTTAATGAGTCATAGGGGAAAGGTGTTATGAATTATTAATGCTCAATCATCAAGCTCTAAATGAATTAACAATGGCCATGTTATTGTCGGCTAATTTCTAAGTATTTTCTCCATCTCGCAAATAATCAAATTCACATTCATCTCTCTATTTTTTAAAAACGCACGTACATACATTTTTTCCCCATTTAAAGTACTTCCATAAATATGGATTTCCCCCCCTTCAGTTCAGTCTAAGACATGATCAAGAAAAAAGTGAAATGAAAAATGTTCTTTATGATGTACAATCCATTATGAGAATTTTTCCGTATCTAATTAAAACGGATCATTCCTCAATTGTAGAAAGTAGCTGTAGTATACTGTAAATATGACCTTGTAAACGTGTAGTAACTTACTGGCAGCTGGTAGTTGTTGTGATTAATATTTACAGCATTCTGTACTGTAAAGTTTGTAAAAGTAATGGCACATTGTACTGTATTTTTAGAGTTTTATTTCAGTAATACTGCACATACTGCTATCTGTATCTTATTGTGAAAAATCACATCTTATTGCCAAAAAGAAATTGCATCTTAAGTACAATTGAGTCAGAAATCCTAACAAAGTACACGAATAATTGTGCACTAATATCTGAATGAATACTTACTTAAATATGAACTAATGATGAGTTAAGGCATGTACTAATCACGAACTAATGAAGAGCTAACATTAACTATGATGTGAGTCTTATGCTGCATACACAAACATCATTGGATGGCGCTGGATTACTTTCTAAATTTACATTGATCCTCCTTATCGAACGCAGAAAGACGTGTTAATAATAAACACTGATCATTTCATCTCAACACGTTTTGGGATTTAAGGAGAACCCATTCCTCTTCAAATCCCATGTTATTAGATAATAGCATCTGCTACATGAATAAATGTTACTGTATTAATTCCGCCGCTTCTATGAACAGTGTTTACTCCAAAATTTGACAGTAAAGCAAATGATACTGTACGTTTTTTTCCCCAATGTCCATCTTTTAAAGGGTAAGCCTATGTTGAGTTCTGAAGGCTTTGTCTCTTTGTCACTCTCATGCCTGATGTAGCTAATGGTCATCTTTCCAGATATGCATAACTTCCTGCTACTCTCTCACCCCAGTATTCCAAACTACACACCTTTACCTCTATAAGACCCAAATTCTTTCCCAACATGTTCAACTGCTATTTAGCAAGGTTTTTCCACCTGAGGTGAAGCTGGCCATGTGAATAACACTAAGCAGACTAAAAAACAGCAGACAGCTCTTCCTTACAACCCCCCGCCCATCCCCAATCAGCTTTCCCGCTTTTTCCCCCTTTCGTCCTTCTTTCTTTCTGACAACTGCAAATGATGGTGATTAACCGAAAACAAGTCAGCGAATTAATTAATCAACTGCCACATTCTGGGCCCCTGTATTAAAATGGCCCCTGTGACCTATGAGACTATGCCGCAGTAGAATAGCATTGACTGTCTCTAAACGAGCACAAAAGCCCATTCTGTGCGCAAGGCATTATGGGAAACAAACAGAACAGAGGCAACGGGTCAACCCAAATGCACCGTGTCACTCAAGGGACACAAACCGAGTACACTGAATTTGTCCTGGAATAATTGGGCACAACATACTGGATGTATATATTGGGTTTTATTCATTGGAGTTGCATACAGTCACAAAATGTGTATACACCAATTCCAGACATAGGTTCCTTATTCATAAATTGTAAATTCTCTGTACCATCAACTTTTGCATGTAAATTTCAGAGTAGTTAAACGAGTTCCTAAAAAATTTAGAGATCTGAAAAAAATGCTTGAAAGTCAAATCATGTGCCATGCAGTATCTGCAAAATGTTAATAAATTAAATAATAAATATATAAAAGGATCATAAAAACTGCATAATATATATATACATATATATATATATATATATATATATATATATATATATATATATATATATATATTTTTTTATTTTTTTTTTTTTTTTTAATACTCACTTTATTCAGTACAGGCGAGCTTCATGATACATACAGTGAAACATCCCAGTGTGGTTATAGGAAATATCGGCACTCTTCAAATGCTGCTTGATCAATCAAACTAGTGGTCCAGAACTAAGTGCTGAATCCTACAAACATGCAACCTTGAATCCCCAGATATTGTGCTAACAAGAATCTCAGATGGACGCACGGACAATCCAAAAATATAATGCCTGCATCACTGAACAAAGAAAAAAATCTGTACAGTATACAGTATGTGTGGTACCAATATGACATGCAATCGTAACGGTAATTTGTAAAATGCTATAACTTTACTTTTAGTTCAGATACATAATAAAAATATAAAGAGTTGGGTCTGGCGACTAATGACTTTTTGTCTGATAACGCAGTAATGTGACGCTTTACATTTTAAATTGATGTAATTTGATTACAGTTACTGATGTCAATAAAATTACATTACTTGCGTTACAAATTTATTGTTAAGAAAGCAATATCAAGTAAAATGCATGATTTAAATAAATCATGTTTTGCCCCAAAGATTGTTTTCTTTAGCCACAAATAATTCTCCACTTGGAGTGGTTTTTCACTACATAACTAAACGTCAGTAAAAGAAGACCATCTGTAATTTTATATTTTCAGTGAATGGAGCTGAGACCAATCAGACAGGGTTTACACGAATATACGTGGAAACACTCGTGTCTTATTGGCTGACAGCTTTCAAAAAAATGGTCAGTGTGAGGGAAAATGAATATACGCCGATTTTTGTAATTATTTTTAACTCGTAAAGGGGTTGAAACTGAAACAAAACATACTCTGATGCTGAGCAGGAAATAAGGTGTGTAAATGTCTATTTGAGTTCCAGTTTATGTGAACATGATATGAGCAGAGCATAAGGAAAGATAATGTACTTTGCATGGCACTGTAGCAGCTTAACCCACACAATGATAGCTTAGTTAGCTACACCAAGCTAACCTAGTTAGAAAAGTTGTATTTTTTAATCAGTCTGATAGTCCTACAAACAGTGACAACACCCGAGACAAGTGTCATGATAAATCCGGCTTTTTATGATCATATCATACATTGACGTGCACTAAAATTACTGAAAGAACTACAAGTTTCACTTTGCAGTGTATTTTTGTAGGTTGGATAGGTTTTGACGTGTAAGCAAAGTAATTAGTAATCTGATTATTGTTTACATGCAATAATCAGTAATGTAATCAGTAATTAGTAACACTGCTGAAGACTAGCAAATTTGAACATGTGAAACATCTTTCCAGGCTGCTGCTCATTTTAATCTTGAATGACAGTTTCATGAATCAGATGCTGATTCATTTGTGCGTCATTCTGTGTGCTCAAATCTAGGCTTGTCTCTAAGCTTGTTTCTATGCAACCTTGATGAATAACACCCATTATATATTTTTATTTTATTTTATGCCATTTAGATGACATTTACAGTATATAGAACTACAAATAGCAGTGAATAGCCAGCCACAGTCAAGAGTGTGATTTCGCATTGCTCTTATTTACACATCTAGGAATGTTTCATTATTCATCAGTGTCCAGAAGCTTGTTCTGCACAACACTGACATCATGGAACATATTTAAGGACTGAGTCAGTAAAGACCAAAAGTTCCTTTAGAATTCAGTCAGAGCACAATGAATGGAGCACCGGCACTGTCCAGCCTCCTGAACCCTTCAGATGAATGAACGAATGGTGACTAATGGCTCCAAGGAGAGAGCCGTGTCTGCTTGTGCCATGTTGAATGTGTGGGGTTTTTTTTTTTACATCATGGTTCTCAATGCCTCTGACCTTTACTAACGTGAATAGATAATATGTTAAAAGAGACTCTTTATTAGAAACTCTAATATTACAGCTGTTGATGTTTTAATATTTAATCTAGAGTGCTTACATCAGGAGATCATAACTGTTCGGCAATATAGAAAGACATGATCCACCGAAAGTCAGAGCATTAATCAGAGAAGCAACCAAGAGGCCAAGGGAAGCACTCAACGTGATGCTACCATGCTTCAGTTTGGTAGCTGGATGTAAGGAATGTGGTGTGATACATGCCATTATATGCACTATTTTGACATTTTCGTAGAAATTTTCACAATTTAAATAAAAAAAACCCTAACAGGTCAGTCACATGGAAAAAAATATGTATATAAATATATAAAAGCTTAGTGAGTGAAGGTTGAACCTGTCTTATTTAAACCTCATTATGCTAAGATGTAAAGAGTTCTGTAAGGCCTCCAGAAAAAAAGGTTGTGGATGCCTATGCGACTGGCAAGGGATTTAAAAAGATCCACTCCATCTTCCACTGTAAGGAAAATAATCTACAAATGTTGCAGATTTCAAACGACTGCCAAGTTGTCCAGGACTGCTCGTCCCAGAGAATTCAGCCCAAAAGCAGACCGTCTGTTGCAAAATGAGGTCTCCAAGAGCCACAAAATTTCATCACAGGATTTGCTAGTAAGTCTTGCAACTGTTCGTGTCAAAGTGCATGCTTCTACAATCAGAAAGAGATTGCACAAATTTGACCTGCATGGGAGGCATGCCAGGAAAAAGAATTTGCTGTCTAAAAAGAACATTATAGTAAGACTACAGTTGGCCAATGAGCATAAAGACAAGGTCTTTTGGAATAATCTGCTGTGGACAGACAAATCAAAGATAGTGTTGTTTGGAGCAGAGTAAAGACAGCCTTTCAGGAGAAGCACCTCATACCATCTGTGAAGCACAGTGGTGGAAATGTTATGGTTTGGGGTTGCTTCACTGTCTCAGAGACAGAACAGCTTGCATTTATTGATTCAACTATGAATTCTGCATCATATCAAAGAGTGCTTGAAGATAATGTGAGGCCATCCATCCAAAAGTTGAAGTTGAACTGAAAGTGGACCTATCAACAGGATAATAATCATAAGCACACTAACAAATCCACCAAGGAAATGCTCAAAGAAGAAATGGAGGGTTATAGAATGGCCCAGATTTGAATCCCATTGAAATGTTGTGGGGGGGGATTTGAAATGAACAGTACATGCAAGAAAATCTTCAAACACCTCACAACTAAAAGAATATTGCATGAAAGATTGGAAAAAATTCCAGCAAGCCAATACCAGAGACTGGTGGACAATTATACAAAAAGCCTACAAGAAGCTAGTTCTGCTAAAAGGGGCAAAACTAGCTTCTGTGGCCAAGGGTCTGCTTACTTTTTCCACAGAATATCTATCTATTCATAGATCTATTCATATTTCTGTTGAATAAACGATTAAAAAAAGTGAACTGTCCTTGTGGTTTTGTTCTAGTCTATGAGCTTTATTAGTAGGCACTGTTTCAAAGATGACCAAATGTTTGTTTGTGCAAATATGTCAAAAAAGCCGACAATTTCCATGGAGCTACTTATTTTTTCACATGACTGTATACATTTACTCTCGTATGAATGCACATTGTCAAAAATAGGACCTGGGAGATTGTTAATAGTGTGGCAAAAATGGATTTCTGTATTTCTGTATTGTGGATTTCTTCCTTTTGGAATATAGATGATTTGTGTGTGATCTAACCAGGGACATGAGTGAGCCACAAAATAAATAAATATGTAAATAAATAATAAAATTAGCTAATTTTGTATTTGAATTTTTTGTTTTATTCTCACCACAGCGAAACATCGAGGAAAAGTCCATGTCAGTGGTAACCACACATACTCTACGAATGCTGTAGAAAGAGATTGGGCTGTAGAGTGCTAGAGTACTTTTATAATTTCACCATGCAGGTTCAGAAAATACAATTCAGGAATTCAGGAATTTGTTTGGAGTATTATAGCTTTTCACTCAGCTTTATCCCTGACTTACAAAACACAGTGTTACTTAAGCAAGCTTGGAACAGTGAACATTATCTAAAAGCCGAAAGTGATGTGTGTGTGTGTGTGTGTGTGTGTGTGTGTGTGTGTGGAAAGAGATGAGACAGGTGTTGAATATGTATTAGTCAGAGTATCAACATGAGGGGTAACAGCCGGCATTATGCGATTGCCTGTGTGTTTGTGTGTGTGTCTCCACTGAGCCGTATTGATATTTATATGCTTATCACATGAGGGCTTGTGCAGGTGACATTAATGTGCCATTCCGATAAGTTGCGTGAAGGAACCTGTGAGGTATGTAAACACCTGTCAACCGAACATCATCTCCGATCAGGCCTGTCAGAGCATCGAGTTAGCACATAGCAATAATCACTCTGTGTTGATCAGATACAGAACGTTATGCACACAAACAAGACTAGACCTTCACCTGAGCACTTAGAGTCTAGTAAACTTAATGCTAGTCCTGCTAATTTTCAAAAACATCATCGCCTGGGAGTCTTCCGTAAACTGTTATTCGGCCTGCAGTGACTCTAAAGAGCTGCAATGTGTGTGTTAGTGTGATAAGTGCCTATCAGGTATCGCCTCCTGATACCTGTCCGCTCTTGACAGCTCTATTTGTGCTCGACTTAACACAGGAAGAAGCAGTAGATGCACCAGAGAGCATGTCTACCACACAGGAGGAATGCAAACGGACAATAGAAACATCCTGGTTTCCGTCCCCATCTATCTCTCTGGAGATAAAAACTCGTCTGTACTAGGGTCTAAGGGTCTTAGCGGTAGCATCTCTGCATTACTAGTTAGTGCATTAAACAGAAGACACTTTAAACTTGTTGGGCCTTATTTGTCAACTTGGATTTATTCCAAAATCATTTACAGGAGCATTTACACATGAAACATGGGTTTTAAAATGAAATTGTGTGTTTGAAAAAATGCTTGTATCCTATGAGCGCTCCCAAGTTTGTGTAAATTTGCATATAAGGAGCCTCACTAATGTGATTAGGCTTCAAACCATCTTGGAGATACTGCTAATTTCCATTTTTCTCAAACTTCAGAGTTAAGGTGGTTGCACACTGGACAAGCAGCACGTTGTGGCTAGGACAAATCACAGGTGGTTATTATTGAATAATAGGAGTGGCACCTCCGGTGAGCATACACTCATAGAAAACAGTGTGTTTGATATTTTTTTTTAAAGATGTGATGTGGTGTTGTGTGTGCGCTTCTAATCCAGTGTGCGACCCCTTTACTGAAACTGTTGTAAATCTGGCAGGAATTTTTTGTTTGGTTGGACCTACCAAAACATTTACACGCAACTCACTATAAAATTGATAAATGAGGCATACCTAGGAAAGCCATCTTGGGTGGTAGGTTCAGTGGAGGGTCAATTCACCTACAGAATTATTTAAGTTTCTGAGCTCAATAACATCCCAACAATCCATGCAGGAGCTCTGCATTGGTAATTAGTGTTTCTAAATGTGTTTTTGTGTCAAGTAAAATGCCTAATGCAGTGACATAGGTATACATTACAAGGGCATCCATGAATAAAGTGCTGTCTAGAGCCTTTTTGGTGCCAAGCCACATTGTTACAGACACCTTGCACATATCATTCACTCCTTAATTGCCAGGAATCTAGGTCCACCCAGCCAGTTCATTAAGGGAGTAAATATTTCCTGTTGAGCCAAAGCACTGGAGGCCTGGAAGCGGGCCTCGAACCCGCAACTCAAACAACTATTACCTTCAGCCACCCTTCCAAAAGTCTTCCAGCCTGTTTAGCCAACAGCAACTTTTCAGAAGTGGATGTTGGACCATCGGCACTGTAGGTATGCTCGTGAAGCACACTGCCTTCTCTGTTCGTCACACACAATGTGGCTAGCTCTAATGAAAAAGAACAGTTTGCTCTGAGTCGTGGCTAAAGTGGCTGAAAGGTAAGCCAATGGCGGGATCAGAGGCAAATGCAACAAACGATGGATTCAGGGGTAAACGGGAAACCGCTTCATTCAGCTTTGATTAAATGGATGTTTTGTTCAGCCTCTGTCCAGATGTTGAGTCTATGTGTTTTAGTTTGACATTCTTGGCCCGGGGCCCGTATATATTTTGGACTTCAGCAGGGGAGTATATAATATCAGTGGAAAACGATGCGGTCTGGTACCTTTTAAATAACATTTCCGCCTTTTTTTCGCGACGCTTTCTTGTTTTTCTTTCCATATTTTGTTTTATTTCGGAAAAGAGCTTGTGAGATGCTGGAAGAAATGTGCTGAAAAGGCCAAGATTGAGTGGAGTTAGGGGATTTGACTGAATTCCCTACCTTGCCTGTGAAAAACACAGGGGCTCTTTTTAAGCTCCTATAAACATATGGGAGATAATGAGGAGGAAGTCAGGGCTCCTAAATGGAAGGGGTCAAACAGTCATCCTCACATCTGGTTAGGTAGAGTTCACACTTGAGCTTCTGATTCAGGGTTCTTGGCAATATTTGGTCCTGGTCTTTTCCTTAATGTTTAAAAAAATAATGATTATTTATAAACTTGATTTATTTCTGAACAGATTTGAAGGGGTAGTGAGTAAACTAGACTGGAGGAAATATTAATTAAGTCTTTATAGCGATGTAGGCCTATGGGACATGGTGTAAAACGTAATGCCCACAGGCTGGATTTTAAACAAGAAGGAAAATTTGTGTAAAAGGTGAGAGGAACAGAGAGACTGTGTGAATAGTTATTAGAACATTCAGTAAATAGACATCAGGTACTAAAAAAATCAGATTGTAACAGATCAGAAATAGCATATATTTCAGAAAAAATATTGTGTTTCTAGTATTATTATGGAAACATCCATTCATCTAACCATTTTCTGTACCGTTTATCCTACACAGGGTCATGAAGAGCCTGGAGCCTATCCCCGGGAACTCGGGGCACAAAGCAGGGAACACCCTGGATGGGCTGCCAACCCATCGCAGCGCACAATCACATACGTTTACGCACTACAGACAATTTAGAGATAGCAATCTGCCTACTGTGCATGTTTTTGAATTTAAAGAGGAAACCAGAGTACCTGGAGGAAATCCCCCGAAGCACAAGGAGAACAAACTCCACGGACACAGGGCAGAGGCGGGAATCAAACCTCCAACCCCGGAGGTTCAAGGCAAACGTGCTAACCACCGACCCACCCATTATAGAAAACATTTTCCTTATTATTGTATTATTAAATATTTTATCGTATCTTTTCATTCCTATAACTAAAAACGTTATAGCAATGTAAAAACGTGCTCAGTAAACCTAGAAATACTGACCGATTCAACGTTCCTGGAACTGAAACTTCTTGGAAACCTAGTACAGTACCTAAAATTATTACCTGGGTCTCACCTACTTGTTGCTGCTCAGTAACAGATTCTGAGGCTGTTTTGGCAGGAAGTCATGCTCGCTTCGAGGCGAAAGGAACACGAATCAAGTTAAGAGAGTTGGTCTTGGCCTCCACAGGTGGCTAAGCCTTTCTGAGAATAAAACAAGACCAAGTTGTTGAAAGATCTGCAGTTCGGATTACACCGGCTAATAAAAGTAAACAGCTAACCACCTCTGTAACTCTTTGTCTATGGTATGCTTTTTCCAAATGAGTGAGGCTCAACAAATTATGTGCTAGAGATAAACGTTCAGCTCCATGAAGACAGCGAAAAGGAGAGAATACTGAGAAATATGCTCAAATCAGCTCCACCACCTTCAGTGACCAAACATCTGCTGTGGGTTTTTTTCTCTCTTCTTTTTTCTTCTTAGTTGTGTTTCGTGCCGATCCAGGCAGACTTGAGTGGAAGGGGTGGGAAGTGGACTGGAGACAGCTGCCCGAAGCTGATTTAGCAATAAACACCTGAAACATAGCTCTCAACTTTCTTTTATTTGGAGCAATAATGGACAGCGTCTGCCAGGAGTGGGAACTCCCCCATGCATTGCGTTTGTTGAAAGAGCGTCTGTGACTGCCACTCCAATTAAAGAACTTGCAACCTAAGAGTGAGCTGGAGTAACTGTGTGTGTGTGTTTGGGGTGGGGGGTGGGGGCGGTTGGAGTGGTCTTCCAGAGGAGTAGCATCTGGATTCAAAGCTCAATTCCCAGCCAAGTCACAGTTGTTTAGTCTGAGATGAGTGCAGTATGTTTGGGTGCTGAGGATAAGCGAGGTGTGTAAAACGAGTGAAAAAGTGTTGGAACACCACATCCCTGTGTATAGGTTTGATGACGAATGTGAGACATGTATTTATATGTCTCATTTCAATAATACCTTGATGGTGTAAAAGTACCAGACCAAAAAGTACAAAAGCAAATGGAACATCTGGTGAAGTTTGGGTCAACACAGCCCTCTCTCCCAGACACACTTTGCTAACACTTTAAAACAACACTAACAGCTACATCGACTCAACAAACAGAACAAATCATCTCTTTCACTGTACTGACACGTCTTAGTATCATCATACAAACGTTGTGCTGACACATAGTGTAATGTTTTAGTACAATGGTCCAATAGTGATCTGATCTACTGATCTAAAAGGGGGTACTAAAATTAGAATGAGAAGTTCAACAAGCACTTATGAGTGGGTGTCCACAAACTTTTGGCCATATAGCGTACAAAAAATTGTTGAATTATTATCAGCCAGTGTAGCTTGAATTAGATTGGGGTACTTTTTTTCTGGTAAGGATGCAGACTGATACATTCAAAACAAGAGGGAAAAGGTGGGTGGAGCTGGACCTGATCCAGCTTCTTCTATAAACCTAACTCTAAACCCTAACCTTACCCATGATACACTGGTCGTAGAACAAGCAACAACAAGCACACTTATCCAATCTGAAATACACTGAGTTTTCACCACTTCCTGCACTTTTGGTTTGACTCCACCCAGATGGGAGCAGTTGGATCAGGTCAATCTCCATCCCTCGATTTTGGCTCTGCAGCAAGTCGGATTATAACCATGTTATTTTGGCTACACTTCTTATATGACAATAAGCAGTTTTAGAGATGATACTAATATGGGAATCAAATAATTAATGCAGTGTCTAGGATTACACCAGACTGGTTGTAAAGTGAGAATAACAGGGGACCTAAAACAGAACCTTGTGGGACACCATATTATACTGTGTGTGTGTGTGTGTGTGTGTCATTGTGTGCCTGGGATGCATTTTTGGGTTGCTCACCACAGCCTGTGGAACGTGGGGGTCAAAAGGATCCGACCTTCCCCTGAGGCCCACAGTCAAGGTCAGAGTCCAGGCTCATATCCGCTCCAAACAAGCCTCACATAAGCACCTCACTCACACACACACAAACACACACACACAAATAGCAGATGGAGACATATGTGAATGTATGAGCCTGTGAGTGTGAGAGTGTGTGCTTTAGTACAAGTGTGGACCAAAGCATGCGTGCAAATTTGTGTGTGTGTGTGTGTGTGTGTGTGTGTGTGTGCGTGTGTGTGCTTTAGTACAAGTGTGGACGAAAAGAATGTGTGCAAATGTGTGTGTGTGTGTGTGTGTGTTATAAGCATTCCCATGCCCCTTTCTTGAAGAAGAGATAAATGCATGCATTGTGAAGACACTGTACGATCTTTGTACGAGAATGAGAACTCGTGGTCAAGAAAGAAACTGGCAGGTAAGGAAGATAAAATGTCATGAAAATGATCTGTGAATTACATGCTAGAGTGGCATCTGGCTGTATTTTCACCAAGTTGAAAAGAGAAACATCATGATTTGAAGAACCCATTCAGTTTTCTCTCTTCTTTTTCTTAATATAAATTGTGTTTGTTTCTTTTTCCACTTTGGGTTGTGCTCAGAATCCATCGAAAACACATATTTTTCGACCGATGTTAATGAGAATGCGTTGACAGAAAAACCACACGAAAATACGAGTGTGTGTTCCCTCATCCATCATCCATTTAAAATGTTCAATTGGGAAGAAATGTGCTCCCATGTGATCATGCATCGACCAGAAGGAGATGGTCTGTGATGGTCAGTCATTCACATCAACAGAGAAGAAACGAAACATTTTGTCAGAGCTATTACAATCCAGCATTATGAACATATAAGGGAAGCTCATGTTGAGTCTGTTCATCTTGTAAATAATATACTGACTTTTAGTAACCTGACGACAGCAACAAGGCTGCTTTTTATAATCAGTATATGGGAGGATTTTAAATGCTTATATTTGGCAGAACACCAACACAGTTCATTACCATGAGAAGCATGGTGGTGGTAGCAGCATGTTAATTGTTATCCTTGTCCTCTTGGTTGCTTGTATACATACAGAGCCTTGCGAAAGAGCCCTTGTTTTCTTGAACCTTTTCAACCTTTTCCCAAAACATAAAGATATAAATTTTAATTTTTGTGAAGAAGCACCAACAAGTGGGACACGATTGTGAAGTGGAACGAAATCTATTGGATATTTTAAACTTTTTAGCAAATAAAAAACTGAAAAGTGGTGCGTGCAAAATTATTCCGCCCCCTTTACTTTCAGTGCAGCAAACTCACTCCAGAAGTTCAGCGAGGATCTCTGAATGATCCAATGTTGTCCTAAATGACTGATGGTGATAAATAGAATCCACCTGTGTGTAATCAAGTCTCTGTATAAATGCACCTGCTCTGTGATAGTCTCAGGGTTCTGTTGAAAGCGCAGAGAGCATCATGAAGACCAAGGAACACACCAGGCAGGTCCGTAATACTGTTGTGGAGAAGTTTAAAGCCGAATAATTTTGCACGCACCACTTTTCAATTTTTTATTTGCTAAAAAAGTTTAAAATATCCAATAGATTTTGTTTCACTTCACAATTGTGCCCCACTTGTTGGTGATTCTTCACAAAAAATTAAAATTTTATATCTTTATGTTTGAAGCCTGAAATGTGGCAAAAGGTTGAAAAGTTCAAGGTTTCAAAGTTTCGCAAGGCACTGTATATATTATTTTTCCACTCGTACTTTGGTTAGGGAAAACTATTACATCTTATCATGTTTATTATAAATCTTCAGGTTTAACAGTGATGGTATTTAAATAATTGGAATTAAATAAGGTCACAAATGCACAACTACAGAAGGAACTACCTCTAAAAACCAGCTTCAAAGAAGTAATATTGTAAATGATACCATCTTGAGGGTGACAAAAATCACCTACATATATATATATATATATATATATATATATATATATATATATATATATATATATATATATATAGTAGATCAAGTGATACCATTTGATCAAAGTACAATGTGTCCTAATCAAATAGACATACACTGATGTAGCCTATGAGAAATATGTACAGTCACTGAACTATGAATGAAATTGACCTCCCTTTTTATCTCTCTCCCTCCCATAATCCCTCTTTCTGCCTTTCAGAAAAGTTCATAAAAAGCTGCCTTTCATTGCAAGCGTTCATGATCTCGTCAACCTACTCTGTCCTTTCTTCTTTTTCTTTTTCTTCTTCTTCTTTTTCTTCTAGATCAGGCTATAAAATACAGTCCATGGCATTACACTTTCTGGAAGTATCTGTTTATAAGGGATTATCCTAAAGTCATAAAGCAAACGCCCTATTGCAGAAACAGCACCCATATCTATCACTAACACGGCCCCTCTCTGACAGTTGAACGCCCGCCCAAACACACACTACCCACAGTGCTTAACTCCTTATTAGAGTAAGTGCAAATGTTCTAGCACTTCAGAAGTGGTTCAGGCTCTTTAGCTCGGTATTATCACAGTAATTTTCTCGGCAGGGCTCAATGGAAGTAAATTAAGTCAGTATATTTCAGTCGCCAAAGCACTCCACTGATAGGTTTCTTACAGGGTTGGATATTGATATTGGTTTGGGATGGAGGGCAGGTTTCTTTAGCGCTTGAGATTGCTTCATGAAGTTTAATGAACCTTTTTTTTTGCCACTGAAGACCATTAAAAACTTCTGTTCTTATTGTAATACATTAGAAAATCACTGCATTCGTCTCATATTATGAAAGCAAAAAAAGGAAATGAGTAGCGGATAATTAGTCAATGCCCAAATTAACAGTTCATTTTCTGAATTATAACAGCCAAAGTAAGAATTGCAAATACCAACTGGGGCAACCTCGACTTATGGAATATCGGTTTTTATAGTCTTGAGTCTATATAAGGTGTTGATTAATTTTCTATAACAGCAGCTCTGTCTGTAGTACTAATTCACATGAACTTGTATGGAGGACACTGTAGAAGCCTGTTTCCACTTTGAAGAATAAAAATAAAAATAAAAAGTTAATTGTGACTTTATTTCTCACAATTCTGTCTTTATTTCTCATCATTTTGACTTAACATCTCACAATTCTGACTTTTTTCCTCACAATTACGAGTTCATATTTTTCTCACAATTTTGACATCCACTTTTAAGACATGGAGTGAGTTACAAATAATGCACCGACACAGCATCAATAAGCACACGCTCATTATCTAACATCTAAATTGTGGGGAAAAAAAGTCAGAATTGTGAGACGTAAGCTCATAATTGCGAGAAAAAAAGTCGAAGTTGTGCGATATGAACTCGCAATTGTGAGGAAATAGTCAGAAATGTGAGATGTTAACTCAAAATTGTTTGAAATAAAGTCAGAATCACAAGATATAAAGTCTCAGTTGTGAGAAATAAAGTCGCAATTACCTTCTTAGTTGTAATTCCATAACACACTCCACATTATCTAGGACTAAGACTAAAGGAGTTGATATTTAACACATAAAAGCATGGAATTGTTGATTGGAATTGATTTGTTGAAGCATTCTGTAAGGAGACATTTAATTAACATTTGTAGAAGGATCTCCAGTGTTAGCATTTTGTAAGTTTACTGCTCCGAGAAAGAATTCAGGAAAGTTTCTCAGTAACATGCAGTTTTGTCTTATTAACTTCAATAGCGAGGGAAAAAAAGAGATGCTGGAGAGGAAATGACTGTTTATAGCTACTAGAACAGTGATAACATGATCTAACTTGTTCTGTGGATGTCCCACAACATTATAATTTTTTTAACGTGTAATTGATGTGGTATAAGAGAAATAAAACACTTGGGATGATAAACATTAATTCCCCTTCACATGGGACTGCATCACACCAGGTCGTCATTGCTTTCAGCATGACCTGGTGTGATTTATTCATCACAGAATTTAGTCTACGGTATTCTGGAGTTTTCTCAGTGTTCTTATCATGTTTTTACATAACATTTATATGTTTCTACTACACTGCTTAACCATCATAAAAGATCTCAGATAATGGATGTACATACTGAATGTCCTCTGTTAGCAGGGTAGGAACACCAGACCCCCCCAACTTCCACTTGCTTCTTATTACCAGGTGTAACTGAATCAGATTTGCCATGAATGAGTGAGCCGAATGCTAAAAAGAGGTGAAATTGAATGTCTACGCTAATGTTAAAGGCTACAACATGTTCAATTCTACCAAATTGGAAGTAGCCAGGGGAGGTTAACGTTATATAGTTAACCTTCTCACCTTGTACGATGTATATGGTTAAACATGCATGCATCTGCTAGAGTACCCAGCAGGAAATATGGCTGAGCAACAGAACGCTCTGAGGGTGAGAGACAGAGAGAGAGAGAGAGAGAGAGAGAGAGAGAGAGAGAGAGAGAGAGAGAGAGAGAGAGAGAGAGAGAGAGAGAGAGAGAGAGAGAGAGAGAGAGAGAGAGAGAGAGAGAGAGAGAGAGAGAGAGAGAGAGAGAGAGAGAGAGAGAGAGGTAATGGTAATCTGATGAAATCTGATAAAAACCAATTGAGCCGAGACATTCGTGTTGCCTGAAGCCACACCTGAACCGTGTGTGTGTGTGTGTGTGTGTGTGTGTACGTGTTTGTGTGTGTGTGTGTGTGGCTGGCAGCCTAACAAGCAAGGCAAGTCAACAGCTACAGAGACAAGTACCATTGGAACGTGTGTGTGTGTGTGTTGGCTCGCTGGGAGGACTTACAGAGGTCTCGCTAACTAATGAAG
Source organism: Ameiurus melas (assembly GCA_012411365.1). Taxonomy (NCBI): domain Eukaryota; kingdom Metazoa; phylum Chordata; class Actinopteri; order Siluriformes; family Ictaluridae; genus Ameiurus; species Ameiurus melas. The sequence goes on from CM022752.1 coordinate 15,024,951, forward strand.
CAGAGAAAATTAAACTGGCCTTTTTTGCTAGTGCCAAGTCTCAGCACTTGACTAGAGTTTCACATTGGCTCGGCCCTCATCAAATAGGTATTTCTAGCCTTGAGGGACTTCAATCAAAATAAGAAATAATTATAAAAGAGGTTTAGACCCATGTGCGGGTTTAGGTGTGTATGTGTCCATGAGAGAGAGAGAGAGAGAGAGAGAGAGAGAGAGAGAGAGAGTGAGAGAGAGATGGAACGGGAGAGAAATGGCCTATGTGAGAACGTCCATGTGTCCCATTTGGAAATGAATGGTGAAAAGCAGTTTCCTCTTCCCTTCCTCTCGTCTGCAGTTAGATGGTGGTCTGGACTTGCTCAGTGGCAACACAAATAACACAGCTGTCATGCTGAGCATCTCCCAGGTATACTTCATCTCCTCCAGCTTTGGAGAACAAGGCCTGACCTCGATTTGCAAATATGACCCACAGTGTGTTTATTGCCACTGTGATTTTATCCAGCATATGTGCAGCATAAATGGAACCTGGAACCATTCGTATACAATTACACACTACTGAATGTCAGCGAACTCACATACCTTCAAATGCTTCTCGCTGGAGAGTCAAACAGCCGTACAGATCTGGATTTGTTTTGCTTCTTTCAGGCGTCTCATGATGGGAAAGTTTATGGTTATTTCCAGCAAAGGACGCTGAAGAGATCTGGGCAATAATAATAATAATAATAATAATAATAATAATAATAATAATAATAATAACAACACTATCTCTGTCTCTAATTCCCATGTACATAAAACATTAGAACTTAGAAATCTTTGTAAGTTGGTAATGACTCTTTGTAATCATTTTTACAAACTGCCTCATATAGCTCTACTAATGTGCTATAAATAATTCCTTAATGACTTACAATCATGATTTTACACAAATTAAATTATTCATTATTGTGCCATGCTCTGTACTCTACAACCTTTATAACTAATGATGACCTGTGGATAATTATAAAGCAAGTGTAATGTTTATTAACAATTCTAAAAACCATTACAATTATTTAAAATGACAAGAACACAAACAGTACATTTAGCAAAGATACACCCTTCAGGTTACGTAGGTGCTACATACGGTATTTGCGTTTATACATACAGTATTTTTTTGTCTTATTAACGTCAAGAGATAGAACGAGAGCAAGAGAGAGAGAGAGAGAGAGAGAGAGAGAGAGGGAGAGATCCTGATAGAATGGGGATAGCAGGTGTTTAAATATAGCTGCTATAATATAAATGATAACAGGTACTGACTTGACACACTGACATTCCACAACATTAAACGTGACTATAAACAGTTTAAAAAGCACAAAGTTTCATCCATTCAGTAATAAATTGCCATCTTTGGCAAATCAATGTTGTATACGAGGAATAAAACACTTGCTGTTATAGGAAAACAATCCAGTTTCATGTTGCTCTGCATCACACCACTGTGTTATAACTGTTGATAAAAATCTTTACAAAGAATTATAACCACAGTTATAGTGAATTGAAATATTTTATGAAAAAAAAAAAAAACCTACTGGAGATATTTCTATGAAAAGGTTCTATTGTCAGCTCTATTGCTATTCCACCAGTAATGAGATCAACAGGAGTCATAGAATTCGGTGTCTAGTGACCAACAAGCTTTTTCTTTTTCTTTCCTCCAGCTGTATTTTGTTCGCTTACATTGGAGCTTCAGTGTATATGTTGTCTGTCCTTGTCTTGCCCTTATATTTCTCTTTTGTGTTTAACTTGTGTCAACAAAAATCGACAATTGTTAGCAGTAAGCGCTTTTTTCTTCCTTTTCTTTTTTGGTAATTGCAGTGTGGAGCCTATTGGGCTGAAGATATTGATTTCCCCCCCTGTATTTTTTTTTCTTGTGCATTTGACATGAAGCATCCCATACTCTTTCCACAGGTCAATGCTGTGTTCTCATCTAAGCGAACAGAAAAAGAAAAAAAATAAATAGAAGTAGTGAAAGAGAGAGGCCGTTCATAATGTTACCATTCATCACAGAGTCTTTATATTCTGGCACAGAGCAACACGTTGAAAAAAAAAACACTTGTAGAAAGCAATAGAAATAATTTTATATGGGGCTAAAGGAGGTTGCCGCATGTTTTCTTTTCAACTGTGTCCTTGTCCTTGGTCAGTGAATGGCATATAAAAAAGTTTATGACTTAATCAAAAGCTGTTTTCTTTCCTGTTTTTTTTTTTTTTTTTTAATGTTTGTATGAATATGAGTCCTGGCTTTCAGCAACACATTTATTTGGTACCAGTGCCATTTGGACAAATTTTATTGCTTTACATCATACACACCTTCATGTGGCCAAAGTTTGTTAATCAAGGTATAAATCTGGGGCCGTCGCTAAATCGAGAAGAAAATATTTCTGCTGAGTGAAGGCTTTTTTTAAAGTGTCGATACTTTACTTGTGATGCAAATACAAGGATTTAATCCCTGTTAATGACTTTTAGATCTTGTGAGCTCTGACGCTTCTCTCTTTTACTCCAAAGAGCTCAGTAGTAGCGTCATTCCTCTCCATTACCATCTAAGCACCATGGGCCATGCTGGGTTCCCTTAACCACAACAAAATATGGGGGATGGAGATCAGTGGCAGAAAAAGAAACTAGTTTTGAAATGGAAACCCGAGAGGAATCGCAGTAATAGGCCAGTGATGAAATGTGAGAGAAAGCAATTGAGCACAAGCATGTGACAAGGACAAAGAGAGAGAGAGAGAGAGAGAGAGAGAGGCAGAGTGTGAAAGCGGGAGCTTGGAACTGACCCAGGCACAGGGGGATGAGCGCTATTTAGCAGCCGGGCAGTGTCTAAAAAAGGGCAGGTGTGGTGGCTGACAACCTCTACAGATGGGCCCAAATTATAGAATCTGAAATTAAACCTGCTGGTTTGAACCCAAGGCCCTCGACATTCATTTCTGATTTTATTCTACTGATAGACAGGCCAGTGAAGGGGAGAGACAGAATGGGCCAGTTTGAAGAGTCTTTTCATGGAGGTCACCATACCACACTATTGCTCTCTTTTATTATGGCTCACATTCCCCCTCTCTCCCTCTCAGAGTATACAGCTCACTCACTCACTCACACACACACACACACACACACACACACACACACACACACACACACCCACACACACACACACACTCTGTAGACCACACGAAATTCACAGAATAGTCCAACTGACTGCATTGTATTGGTACAAAAGGACATTTTAAAATGTAGCTAAAGCTAAAATACTACTGCTAACCCTGGCCCTAGACTGAACCTTGCCTGTTCACAAATATGGAATTAGCTACATAGTTCTGATGTACAGTATGCTCAGTCTTTTCAGCCTAGCCACACCTCAATGAAGATGTTTATAATGATCAATATTTAGCAATCACATTTGGTTTGTGCCCCCAAATCCCATCTGAAAAGGCATGGATGTCTGCTATGTGAGTTCCACCATAATGGTCCTGTTGTTTTGGCTTACATTGTAAGGTACTTTTCACTCCCATCTTTTTCACTTGAATTCACCAGTGAGTCATATGACATTAATTTGATGTTTCTGCTGCCCAAGTACATTTTTAACCAGAGTTGAATTGTTAGAATATTCAGAGAGAAAGATTATTCCTCCAAGGTTGTTGTTAATCCAGAGTCTATCCCAGGAACGCTAGCTGCAAAGCAAGGGTACACCCTGAAAGGGATACTGTTTTATGAAAAATTATTTAGGCAAGAACCCAGAATCATATATATTTTATTTGTGAAATTCCAGAGCTTGACAACTTCAAGCTTTTTAAAAATGGCTTTTAAACTCTACAGCCAAGCATAGCACAATTAATAAGCAATTTCTGTACATTAGCTACTGCTTTAGTAAACTGATAATCAAAGCAAAGTACAGTTGATAACACACCCCTTTGTAAATTTAACCACTATGACCATGAGACTATGTTGATTCTACTGATAGTTTTCTGTGACAGAAAAGAAATCATTTCACTTGGATCAGCTGGATTACTTCACATAAATGTGCTCTCACTGCTCTACCAAGTTAGGCTGAGTTCTACCATATTCAATATTAATTTATCTGCTTGAGAGAGGAAAAACATGCTGCACTTGTTTAGAGACTTGCCAATAGAGACTCTCACAGTTTACCTTCAATCCAGAAATCTGCTTAGTTTGAGATAGGTCCACATCATAATGGAACTCAAGACGGATAACCAAGAATAGTGTCTGGCTACAGAAAAATTACAGAGAGTTGCCGGTGGAGTGAAGTCCTAGAATCAGCAGCAAATGATCAAAGATGCAAAGGCCATCTTTTTTACAAAGGCTAATCCAAAATATACTCTCAGATATGTCGAAGTTAGCATCAATTGTAAATCCATCAAGATATGAAGCTAAAAAGGAAAAGTAAATGAATGTGAGATTCAATACATAACACCACTGCTTGGTGGTAAATGAAATGTAAAAAACAAAAATTATGTTAGGACAATGTCTGAGAGTAGGAAACCAGTCACCATATAAACATTCAATATAGAACAATCAAGAACTAGGCAACAATTTGTTTTGACTAGATGGCTACTTTGTAAGAAACTAACAGCTATGTACAGTATCTCACAAAAGGGAGTACACCCACCCCTCACATTTTTGTAAATATTTGATTATATCTTTTCATGTGACAACACTGAAGAAATGACACTTTGCTACAATGTAAAGTAGTGAGTGTACAGCTTGTGTAACAGTGTAAATTTGTTGTCCCCTCAAAATGATTCAACACACAGGGATTAATGTCGAAAACACTGGCAACAAAAGTGAGTACACCCCTTAGTGAAAATGTCCAAATTGGGCCCAATTAGCCATTTTTCCTCCCCGGTGTCATGTGACTTGTTAGTGTTACAAGGTCTCAGGTGTGAATGGGGAGCAGGTGTGTTAAATTTGGTGTCATAGCTCTCACACTCCCTCATACTGGAAGTTCAACATGGCACTTCATGGCAAAGAACTCTCTGAGGATCTGAAAAAAACAACTGTCGCTCTACATAAAGATGGCCTAGGCTATAAGAAGATTGCCAAGACCCTGACACTGAGCTGTAGCATGGTGGCCAGGACCATACAGCGGTTTAACAGGACAGGTTCCACTGAGAATAGGCCTCGCCATGGTCGACCAAAGAAGTTGAGTGCACGTGCTCAGCATCATATGCACAGGTTGTGTTTGGGAAAAAGACGTATGAATGCTGCCAGCATTGCTGCAGAGGTTGAAGGGGTGGGGGGTCAGCCTGTCAGTGCTCAGACCATACGCCACACACTGCATCAAATTGATCTGAATGGCTGTCGTCCCAGAAGGAAGCCTCTTCTAAAGATGATGCACAAGAAAACCTGCAAACAGTTTAAATAATACAAGCAGACAAAGGACATGGATTACTGAACTATGTCCTGTGGTCTGATGAGACCAAGATAAACTTATTTGGTTCAGATGGTGTCAAGCATGTGTGGCAGCAACCAGGTGAGGAGTACAAAGACAAGTGTGTCTTGCCCACAGTCAAGCATGGTGGTGGAAGTGTCATGGTCTGGGGCTGCATGAGTGCTGTCGGCACTGGGGAGCTACAATTCATTGAGGGAACCATAAATGCCAACATGTACTGTGACATACATGATCCCAGCATGTATTCCAGCATGATAACTACCCCAAACATACCTCTAAGATGACAACTGCCTTTCTAAAGAAGCTGAGGGTGAAGGTGATGGACTGGTCAAGCATGTCAACAGTTCTTTAATAAAATTGAAGAAGTACACTATATGGTCACTATATTGATAAGAATCAAACTCATATGTGCTTGTTGAGCCTCCCATTCCAGAGTTTGTCAACCCCTGCTATATATATAGCCTGCAATCTTCTGGGAAGGTTTTACACTATATTTCAGAATGTGGCTGTGGGGATTTCTGCTTATTTAGTTTACTGATTTTGGGTGAGGATGTGTGTATTCGGCGTTCTAGTTAATTCAGGACTCTGTGCAGACCACTGGAAGTCTTCCACATGAACATTGACAAACCATGTCTTTATGGACCTCGCTTTGTGTAAAGGGGCATTGTCATGCTGGAGCAGTTTTGGGATAGCCTCCTTAGTTCACCATATTGTAGACAATTGTGTGTTTACAACCTTGTGGTAACACCGAAAAACACCAAGAGACACATTGGCTTGTTGATCCACCTGATCAGTATCCACAGCAAGACTTTGGGACAGGATTCAGACTAGAGAAGTTTGATAAGTAAAGGTGATCAGAACAGATGAAATTGAGCTAAGACAAGAGACAAAATCCAATCCTCCAATCAGATGGAACCAGTAGGAAGAAATCAGAAGAGGATCCAAGCAGTAACCCCCAAGAAAGATCTGTTTAGAGAACACCTCAAATAGATAGGGGATGTGGATTATATGGAAACAGAGACTGTAACATAGAAGGATAGTATTTATCAGAGTTGGATGAAATAGGGAAATCCTACCGTGGCTGAAAAGACAGAGATTTAGGATAGCACCAACTGTGTCAGCACACCATGAGATCAGTTAAAGCTAGGTTATATTATATCATAGACATAACCCAAGGTGAATTACAATGTAGCTCCATCAACTAGTAGCTGGCTACAAGAAGCAGGAACTGCACAAACTGAGATGCATAGTTAACAAGTGATATGGGTTACACAGTCTATGGTCCAAATGGTAGAGATCACATAGAGCACTAAAAACAATAAAGCTAAGTTCCTGTGGGACCTCCAGATATGAACAGATAAATAAGTCATAGCCAACAAACCACACATTGCAATAATAGATAAGGAGCAGAAACGAGCAGTACCTGACAACCCCAAGTGACAAGAACATTAGGAAAAGAAGTAGTTTGAGAGTCTGAACAAATACCAGAGACTGAAAAAGGAACTAGTGAGAATGTGGATGGTTGCACTTGGGTCTGAGATCCCTGAATAGGATTTATAAAATTACTTTGTAAATATTAAAAATGTATATTTTTTCAAGACTAAATTCTATACGATTGTTGCTATGTAAAATGTCATTTATAGCAACCCTGAACATGCATACCTGATTCTTGTATTGCTATTGCTTGAGTACATCAGACAAGTTTGTTTAATTAATTACTAAAAGAGTTTGCAAATAAATAACTAATTGGTCATTTTAAGGGCTGTGAAAGCATTTTCCTTTAACATTAGAGCTGGAACAAAACAGTGCAAATTGGAGATAACCTATTATGAATATATACTGCTCAAAAAAATAAAGGGAACACTTAAACAGCACAATGTAACTCCAAGTGTTCTCTTTATTTTTTTGAGCAGTATATTATTTGGAAATAGCATACAATGTTAAACAGATAAACAGATCCAAATACAGTTGAATAGATACCAATAGACTTTTTTTTTTTAAATACAATTTTATTTTATTTACAGAAAACTTACCAGAATGGTTCACAGAATTTTTGATTGAGACTAGAGGTATTCACGAGGACTGGGATACCTACAGAAGGGGCCGTCAGAGATGAAGCTTGCGGGACAAAGAAAGACTATGTTCATTAACAGCTTTCATTCTTTCATCCTTAGTAACTGTCTGGTAATGGTTATCATGGTTTCAGTGAGAAAATATCAAAGGCAAGTAGGATTTAATAAAATAAATAGTTCAATACACATTTCTAGTTGAGACCAAATACGGACTCGAGTGATGTAGCTGAGGTTGAGGAACTGGCAGAACCAGAATTTACACACTATGCTGGAATTTCTAAATCTGACTTTTAGAAGCATTCTAACAGTAACATCTATTTTTTGTTATAGACCATGTCCATTTTGGGTTTACAGAATGGATAAAGACACAGCTTTTTGGAGCATTAAACAGATACAGCTTTTAGATCGTGGCATTACATTACACCCCTAGTGCAAACCAACGTACTCTGATTTAGAAGAAAAAAAAACAAAAAAAAAAACTTCATTCTAAAACTTGTTAGATTACTATCTTCGTGTGACAATGTGGCATAAATGTGGTACTGTCCTGCCTGTTTGGTGTCCTAGCAGGAAAGCTCTTTTGAATAGTATCATTAGTTCCTCTATTTTTTTGCTGAAGTATTGAATGTAGCACAATGGACTTTTATTCAGATGGTGGAGGAACCAAATAATAAATAGTTTTTTTGTAATGTTTTTGAGCAACACTCAGTGGGATGTCATGTCCCAAGTCTATTTATTCAGTCATTTCCCGTGAACTTGCTCAGAACCCATAGTGGAAAAATCCATAACTCATAAACCAAGTAGACATGCTAAGGTCAGTATTGGACAAACACAAAAGTACCAGGAATCTGTAATAAATAAAAAGATTAGAAAATCTGAGAATTAGGTGACATGGAAAGCAACCAAATTTCAGCATAAAGACATTCAAGAGGCACTGTTTAAATGAGTTAATATGCCCTGAGTAATGTGCACTAGCAAGGCTGTTAGTGGTCAGGCAGAGCTGGAGCAGCAATGAAGGAAAACAGGAAATACAAAAGAAACAGGAAGCCTTTGAAATATTTCTGTATGCTATACATTATATGTGTTTATATTATTAGTAACTTTATACTATATGTTTTCCTGCTACACAAGCTGCTCATTAGCTAAATGAATGTCCATGTCTTAAGCACAGCATACTGTAAAGGGGCCTTACAAACATTCCAATGTTGTGTTACTTAGCTATTTTATTTTATCTGTGCTAGATTATATGAGCTAACATTTGGTTTCTTACTCACGATGATAGCTGTCTGGTTTACATTTTCTAGATTTACTAGCTAGTAACACAACATATTTGAAAGGTAGTCTTTTTCAACGATGTATTGCTTGAGTACAAAACACACAAAATCTATCATCGAAACTTCATAACTCTGAAAGACTGAACTACTTTGCATACAGTATATTCAACTAAGGTTTGTGGAGGTCCGACTACATACAATTCCTTTCTTACAAATGTCCAGTTAAGGAGCAAACTTGATTGAATGGCAGTAACAGCTAACTTTTAAAGATCTTGTTTTTGCCACGTCGTCTCGTCTCTAATAAGACCAGAGAGGGTAAATATAAAAGTGAAGTAAAAAGTCTTTGAAAGTCTTCTTCACTTTGAAAGTTTCCTTTCTCAGTGAGCTGCCTTCAGGTGAATATTTTAGATATATGCATAAGATTGGACACATAAATCTACAGATCAACAAAGGAACTGCTGCAGAAGCCGTAATGGATTATGTTTAGGAAAAAAATTACTGAACTACTGCCAGTGTTCATTTACTATGAAGCACTTCTGCTGCACTATTTTCCCAGTGCTTGGTTTGAACTGTTTAGCTAGGTCTACCTGTTGACGACCCCTGTCTTTCCCCAGACACTAGCTAGACCCTATTAACTGATTAAATGTATGGCTTTCGTGTGTGCATTTTTTTATGTTTCACTTGAATGTCTTTTCACTTGGGTTATTTGTATGTTTATTTTCATTTACCGCTTTATCCTGATCAGGGTAAGATCAAGAAGATCAAGAGACTATCCCATGAACACCCTGAATGGGACAATTTAGAATTGCCAACTGGCATGTTTTTTTTGGAGGAAACCAGAAAATCCACAAGAAACCCACATGGACACGAAGAACACATGCAAAGAAACACCCCTCAGACAGTAACTCTAAGCTCAGGATTAAACTGGGGACCCTGGATCGTGCAAAACCTTAGCACTTCTCACAGTGACCTCATGGATTACTCTGTATGCATCTGTATATTCTGTTCTACAAGGTGTCCCCAAAGTCTCCATACATAGGGGAAATTATCACTTTTCAGCAAAATGTCTAAAGAGGCTCTACAATACATTCTTCTTTTGTCAAAGACATTCTAAAAGGCTATCTTGATAAAAAAAATATATATATGTATGTATATATATATATATATATATATATATATATATATATATATATATATATATATATATGTGTGTGTGTGTGTGTGTGTGTGTGTGTGTGTGTGTGTGTGTGTTGTAATTTTTTTTCAAGATAGCCTTTAAGAATGTCTTAAATAGAAAATTGTATTGAAATCATCCTCATGGCCTGATTGGGAAGATGTGGCAAGGTTGTGATGGAATTTAACAGGAAACATGGCAAGCACATTACACATGACACTGTTGCCAAACGTATTAACAAATTCAAAAAGACTGGAAGTGTTCCGACCCAACTGAGAAGTGAGAGTCCACGAACTTCCCCTCACGAAGGCACAACTAACGTGGTGCTGGCAAACAGTCCCCCATTTACTGTATAGAGATTTTTGGAACACCTTGTAGTATGTGCTTATCTGACTTGTTTGTCTCTATCCTCTGTAATGCATATCTGGTTTGTGAGTGTGTCCAGGTGCTTTGCGAGTGAGTGGTTTGTTTGGCTGCTTTGAAAAGAAAACAAAGATCATGCTTTTAAAGATCAGAGTTCTCTGCTTTCCACACCCTACCTTTGTGCGGTTGCTCGAACGGTTTGCATTACTTCCCAGCAGCTACGTTCATTGAGCTACTGATGGTGAGTTAATGTCAGAGAGGTTTCACCTGGCATACCTTTCTTCTGCGCTGTTTCAGAAGGTCTCCTCCTGTTCCTCTTTATAAAGTGTGGACAGTAGCCCAAGGCCTGTTTGTTGGGTCTCTAGCTGAAATCCAGCCCTACCTTCTGATGCTTTGACAGTGGCTTTGGGCTTATGGGTTTTTTTTTTTTTTTGTTCATGCCAGTCTCCTATGCAGCAGTCTCAAAGACAAATGCGTGTCCACCCACACTGCTGTGTTTGTTTCAAAATTGCCAGTCAGCAACTCAATGGAGTATCAATTCATCCCCATATGCGTAATAGCTCACATTTTGCTTTAATGATGGTAATACTTCAAAGCCATGTAATAACACAGTATTGGTAAATGAGCATATTCTCTCCTGTTGGTCTGTCAAAAGAGTTTATATATGGGTTTTCGTATGTCACTCATGTTTGGTTTTGTTTTGTTTTTTAACATGGAGGGGTATACAGCTTTTTAACAGACATTATATTGTATATTGAATGCAGAAATGAAAATAGAACTTTTATCAACAAAGTTTAATAAATGGTATGTTCGATCTTGAATCATAAACACTAAGTGATATCAATTTTGTGTAGCAAGGGTTCGCCTACAGCTCAGAATGACTCATTTCCTAAGGGATATGCGATAAAGCGTGACAGAGGGATTTTCCACTGATGGGATATTCGTGTGTGTGTGTGTGTGTGTGTGTGTGTTTGGCCCCCTGTACAAGAACTATAATTAATAGCATCATACAATTTAGTGTGTATGTGCACAGACTAACCACCTTCACAGATACTAAACATGTCTCTGAGTGTGTTAGATGTGCGTGTATGGACGGTACACTGAAGTATGAACTCACTGTTTATTACGTCAGTGTTTATTTCGTCCGTTGAGGAGGCTCCTCTGTCTCCCACTCCTACACACCCACTTTTCCACATGACCCTTCTGGAATCCTTAAAAAACTCCCAGTATGAGCTCCAAAAAAGAAGCTACTTATGCTGAATATTAATGGGTGGCACAATTATGGTCTCATTTTTATGACACAATATAAAATTGAAAAAGGTCAGAACCTTTTTTAAAAAACTAAAAAAAAATTGAACAAACCACATAATAAACTAAATAATAAAGTTGTTTTTAACTTTATTTTTTAACTAGGTTCCATTTAGTAATTCTATACATTATGCTATGGATGTAACACAATGCCATTATTTGTATCTGATTGGTGCTCAAAGTAATGGTATCTGTTTTCATATTTGCATTTAAACTGGAAGGTAGCCTGGTCTATATTTGGAGGGTTTTTTGTTTGTTTCTTTCTTTTATTTTGTTCACCCTACCATAAGCCATGTATTATAATATTGTTTACCAATTCTAGCAATAAACGACAATTTACCAAATGCCCTGTGGATCTTTCTGTCAAGCTTGCTATCTTCTATCTAATGTGCCTGAGTAAGCAAATGAACTATGTTTCAAATAAAATTATGTTTCCTAATCATCATTATTATTATCATTCTTCTTCTTCTTCTTCTTCTTTCTTCTTCTTCTTCTTCTTATTATTATTATTATTATTATTATTATTATTATTTAGTCTAAAGTTGAGAACAAGATTTAGATTGCATTCTCTGATCAGTCCAAATATTGTATTCAGTTACATCCCAAACAACATACAATACATATAATGCAGATGATATTTGGAAGATTGTCTGTAATGAAATAACTGGGCCAGATAACTGAAAAAGAGATGCTCAAGCAGCTCTACAATCCTTTGGGAAAAGGTGAGAAAATGGATCAAATAAATAAAGGTATAGAATTCATTCACTCATTCATTTACAGTAACCACTTTATCCTGAGTAGGATTGCGGTGGATCCAGAGCCAGTTCGCACAAAACTGGGTACAAGGCAGGAAAATTAACCTTAGATGGGATAAACGGAATTCAGTCTTGGAATTGCTCTAAAATATGGATAATGTGTTGAATGAAAAGGGTATGAATCTGGCTGATATTTACACTTCTCTGTGATGCATAATGCTATACACTGACAAACTAACCAACCTTTGGGTTACTGGTCACCTTTACATTTACATTTGGAAGATGCCTTTATCCGGAGCGACTTACATTTATCTCATTTATACAACTGAGCAGTTGAGGGTTAAGGGCCTTGCTCAAGGGCCCAGTGGTGACAGCTTGGCAGTACTAGGATTTGAACTCACGCCCTTCCGAGTATTAGTACTAATAGTCTTAATCACTAAACTACCATCTTAGAGTCAGCAATGGTTTTGGATAAGCCACCTTCAGAAGTGTATGTAATATTAGATGTAAAGTCTATGTAATGTTACTGTTAAGTGCAGATAAGAATGTTTGTACACAGGCTAGCCAGATAAACTAACTCTGGTAACTAAGATAACTAAGATAACGAAGGATTTGTTGCCAGCTAAGCAAGCTAAGCTAACAAACGCTATCAAAATCATTCGGTTATTGTTGTGTTGAAATGGTGTTGTACTGTTTGTTTTGTTTTGTTTTACACGAATTAAGGTTTCACAGATCTGAGATGGAATTGTGTGTTTAACTTTAAGGAAGTTTAGCTAGATGCCTAACTAGTGTATGTCCTCTGATGGCTACCAGAATTCTGTCAGCTTGGTTATTTTTTATTTTAAATATACTTCCAAATCAAAATGTACATCATCTAAACATGTACAACACAGGTACAAAAAACTGGCAGGTAAAGGGCACAGGATGGAACGTGGAACCTGCTCCGGTGTGTGTGTGTGTGTGTGTGTGTGCGTGTGTGTTCTGGGTTAGAGTGCCGATAAGATCGAAGCAGCCTGTGTTTGCACAGTGTGAGATTGATAAGGTCTGAGCTACTCCCCTGAGCCTCTGGCTTGGCTGTTGACTAAACACCAGAGAGTTGTATTGATGGAAGGCCACATTTTAAAAGAGACTGCCCAACACATATTCATACACATACACACACTCAGAGTTAGAGAGGGGGAAAAAACAAATAGAAATACAGTGTTTCACCTAGAGTGGTTCAAATAGATGCATTATACACACACACACACACACACATACACACCCTTTCCTGGGTGGGTTTGGGTTGTGGTTATGACGAGGCAAGATACAGGTCAGTGCAGTAGTCATGAGACTAAATTACCGCACCTCATCTCCACGGGTGTGGTTGCAATGAGTCAAATCATGGTCAAGGTTAAAGAAGTGTTAATGGATTATTTATTTATTTTTGCCAGATTTTTATATTCTATAATTGTGTAATATTTGTACTCCCTGGCACATCCGCAGTACACGATTAAGTTCGATTAAAATTTTTTTATTTCAATCTGGTACTTTAAGGAAGCTAACAGGCTCAGTAAATTGCTCAAACCCACATCATTCCTTACACAGAGACTTACACATCTCACATGCCCTTTGAACTCCAGATGCTCTGAATAGTGAAAAGAACTGTGGCAGAATATCTGTTTAACAAATACAGCTCCACAAACAGCGTCCAAACCTCGTGCGAGCGTGGAAAAATAAAAAGCCACCTTAAATCCAGGCTAATCCTGCTGAATGAAAAAAGTGAGTGTATTTTGTTATTGTATGTGTCAGCCTGAGAAAGCTCAGCATGCTTGAGTGTGTACAAACAGCCTGGCTTCTGTAAGAAGGTCATGGCTAGCTGTCAGCTACCCATCAAATTTGCACCCCCATCCTTCCTTTCTCTGCAAACACATGCACAATTCCCTGCCCGATGTCAAGAATATGCCCAGGAGGGAGCGTCGTCCTCTCCATGTTCAAACCCCATTCTCCTTTAAGAGTGGCACTAAAGAGACTCGGACCATCAAAACAATTTGTAGGATCCGTGAGTATAGCATATTGTCAAAACAGAACATCTCAATGGGCCATTCGTGGGTTTGAAGAGAAAATGGGGTGGCTGCCAGTTTACAGGGTGGGGTATAAATATTAAACAGGGGCGCTAATCAAATCCAACGGCTACGGGTCACAAACGCAAAGTGTGGATGAATAGCGCATTTGCATACACATGTAGCCACAGAGAAACCACAGGAGCCATTTAACATGTGCTCATTAGGTGTGAGTGAGTGTGCAGTCAGCTGGGGATTGCCTCCCTCGTTCTCCACAAATGAAGATGATTATAATTGACTCCCCAATGAAGGGTGGGGGAATAAAGAATGGATGAAACAAAGCTTGAGGAGTGGGTTTGTATTGCCACTGAGCGCAATGTTTAGTCCCAGGAGCGTGTGTATGTGGTGGAAGTTAGTATATACCGTCACACTGAGAGCTGTGCATTCTAATAGTGTCACGATTTCGAGTCAAAATGTCAACTTTGTTTATGTTTAGATCCAGTGGCGGAGCGAGTCAATAGATGGCAATAGGATGGCGAATTTGCTCACACTGGCTTCCTCTGTTCTGGGCTCCATTCTCAGAATGAGAGATGGCACCAAGATGGAATTGGCCACCAAGAGACTTTGCAAACTTTCGAACATTGGAGGCTAAATGACCTGTTTCTGAAACAGCCATTATTCAAACAAATGAGAGAGACCACCTAAACTCGAATATTAATTACAGTCATGGCATCCTTATGCTCAGAGGACTTGCCAATTCACAGTCACACTCATGGAAAAGTCTATTTTCAGCACATGGTGTAATAGATTAGATTGCCTCTTTGTCTGTCTAAGCCTTTTGCATCTACCTGGCCAGTAAAGATTGACAAGTTTCCATGCCTTAATGCAATCTCAGATGATCTCTCCTTTTATTGCAATCAATTTTTTTCTGAACAAAAGTCTCCAGCAGCAGATTTTGTGAACTTAGTGCAGCATTCAACTTAATTCCAACACACACTGGGACAAGTTGCGTTTGCTTTGACTTTAGGTAGTCCTTGCCTATAGCTATGCATAGAGCAGAAAATTAAACTGATTCTGTACATTGCCTCAAAGGCAAAACAGTTTAGTTTAAAAAAAAAAATACCTTTTTTATGTAGTGTATGTAGTATGTCATCTTATCTCTAAACATTCTACGTAATGTAACAGTTAAAAAAACGTATCTACTTCTGTTAATGGATGACATCAGGGTAATAGCTTAGGTTAAGGCTATGAGCTATGCGTTTCACTCTAGGTTAAATCTAGAACCCATAACAAGGATCTGACGGAGCCTTCTGAAGGAACGTAGTTGTTAAATATAAAGGTTACAGAGTGATGCCACAGAAGAACCCATTTTGGCTCATCACTATGATTTGAAGAATCGTTCATTCATCCTCTGTAGGCACTTTATACTGGTCAGGTTTGCAGTAGATACCAGAACCAATCCCAGGAATAGATAGCATCATGCACACACACGATCACACCAAGGGAGGATTGTTCAGTATTGAACCAGGAAGCACTGGGAGAACATGCAGAGAACTCCACACATACAAGGTGGAAATGGGATTCAAACTCATAAACCCAGAGCTGTTGGGCAAATATGCTACTTTGAGAAATACTGTAGTCATTGACCAAAACCCAGCTGTTTAATTCCTTGGAATTTCTTGGTTCCTTGAAAAGTTAAAGGTTTTTCAAATCCTAAAAGGTCTACTTGGAAACCCCCTCCAAAAAAGGAAACCTTCTGTTGTACGGTTCTACATACCTCAGAAAAAAAAATCCTTTCTCCTATTGCATTCTTTTCGATTATATTTGCTTTCACTATAAGTAGTTTTGGATAAAGTCTCCTTCCTATGCGTACATGTAAATGGTAGCGAGTAACATATTGAAGAGCATGACATATAAGCTTCTGTCCAGGTTGTTGTGATTATTTTCTGTAAGAGTGACACGTAATGAAGCGGTTGTAATAAAGTGACATTCTGTTTTGGTCTCTTTTTGAATTCTCCTAGAAGGCTCGGAGGATTTGCGAATAAGCAGAGCGCGTGAAATGATAAAACCGTTGCTTGTAATAGTGTTTGTAAATAATCTCATTTCTTCTCAGTGCTTTAAATGGGCAGTTTATTTAACAAATCCAGTGGGAGGAAGAGTGTTTCTCTATTCGCCTCGCCTGTGTATTTCTCTCTCCAGTTAAACGGTATTGAAGGAAAGGGATGATGATAATGAAAATAATAAACAGGACAGCAGATAACAAGCGGCTTTGTAGTACAGCTTTGGAGGAGGGCATTAGTTGCTGGGAGAAGAGACATTTTGCATGATATTAAACACTTGAAAGCGAATGGAAATTGAGGATGGGGAGAAGTCAACGGCATGAAGAGAAAGGCAGATATGGAGAGAGAGAGAGAGAGAGAGTCAGATGATGGGGGAGGCCTAAGAATGTAAATAAAAGGATGCTAAGTTATCAGGCTAAGCGCTGTCAGCCTGCCCATTGTTTGGCGAGGTGATAAAAGGCAATTTCCCGCTTCCCCAGCACTGCTGCGTGCGCGCTGCTTAATTTGAGGGCCATTTTCCTTGACAGTGTTGACAGTCTCTACATATCTCTCCTCTCGTTTCCCCCCTCCCCATCGCTGTTTTCTTCCTCCCCACAAAGCGGCCTGTTGTATTTGTGCCGCTGTTTATTAGGCTATAACCCCCTTATTTTCTGTGTTCCTCTCGACACTGTAACAATGCCTGCCATGGGGCTTTTAATACCTGTCAGCTCCTGCCAATGGGAGCCCATTTTTTGTTTCATATTCAAATTCCCTGTTGGGAAAGAATTTTTTTCCCCCTCTCCCCCTTGCCCTTAATCTTCTTCCGCAGCAACCGTGTTGTGCCTCAATTTGAGGTGACACTGAAAGTATGGCTTATCATCAGCTGTGTGAAGCGATCCCATTACGCCTGCTGTAGCTTTCAAGCAAGCTTGTAAATAGCGCACCGGGATCAGGGGGAAATAATTGACACGGATGCTCCCGTTTCAGTGAAGGGCTCCCACTCGTAATGCCTTCCTGCTGGAGAAAATAAACTCTGCACTACTGGCTGTCAGGGCGCTTTTCTGTTTGGCAAAAGCCTTTTGAACTCCAATTTCCAAGCAGGTTCTGAGCAAATGAGCTTGAGTCACAGCATGTTGCTTTCTTTGCTTTGCCTTCCATGGATTGATTAGCTCTATTTCTTTACCGTTATTTTTGGACAGCTGATTTACTTTCTGATAAGAACTTTTTGGCCATTTTTGCTAATATCAAGATGATTTACCTGGTCTAGATTGAAAGAATTTAGGAGCATCAGTTTTACCAATCTGATGTCATGTCCATTCTCATGGACAGCATGTAAGTGATGTCATAGTTATCATATGTATACTATACAGTGCCTTGCGAAAGTATTCGGCCCCCTTGAACTTTTCAACCTTTTGGCTTCAAACATAAAGATATACAATTAAAATTTTTTGTGAAGAATCACCAACAAGTGGGACACAATTATGAAGTGGAACGAAATCTATTGGATATTTTAAACTTTTTTAGCAAATAAAAAACTGAAAAGTGGTGCGTGCAAAATTATTCGGCTCCTTTACTTTCAGTGCAGCAAACTCACTCCAGAAGTTCAGCAAGGATCTCTGAATGATCCAATGTTGTCCTAAATGACTGATGGTGATAAATAGAATCCACCTGTGTGTAATCAAGTCTCTGTATAAATGCACCTGCTCTGTGATAGTCTCAGGGTTCTGTGTGAGAGCATCAAAAGCATCATGGCAGGAACAAGCACCAGCAGCCAATATGGAGAAGTTTTAAAAAGTCTGATTTTGATACAAAAAAGATTTCCCAAGCTTTAAACATATATCAGTATCAGACCACTGCAAATCCACAAAGACCTGGCCGTGCCTCTAAACTTTCTCAAAGATGTCCATAAAAAGGCTTGTGGCAAACTTTAGACGAGACTAACGTTTGCCACAAGCCTTTTTATGGATATCTTTGAGAAATGGCTTTCTTCTTGCCACTCTTCCATAAAGGCCAGATTTGTGCAGTGTACGACTGATTGTTGTCCTATGGACAGACTCTCCCACCTCAGCTGTAGTTCTCTGCAGTTCATCCAGAGTGATCATGGGCCTCTTGGCTGCATCTCTGATCACTCTTCTCCTTGTCTGAGCTGAAAGTTTAGAGGGACGGCCAGGTCTTGGTAGATTTGCAGTGGTCTGATACTCCTTCCATTTCAAAATGATCGCTTGCACAGTGCTCCTTGGGATGTTTAAACCTTGGGAAATCTTTTTGTATCCAAATCCGGCTTTAAACTTCTCCACAACAGTATTACGGACCTGCCTGGTGTGTTCCTTGGTCTTCATGATGCTCTCTGCGCTTTCAACAGAACCCTGAGACTATCACAGAGCAGGTGCATTTATACAGAGACTTGATTACACACAGGTGGATTCTATTTATCACCATCAGTCATTTAGGACAACATTGGATCATTCAGAGATCCTCGCTGAACTTCTGGAGTGAGTTTGCTGCACTGAAAGTAAAGTGGGCCGAATAATTTTGCACGCACCACTTTACAGTTTTTTATTTGCTAAAAAAGTTTAAAATATCCAATAGATTTCGTTCCACTTCACAATTGTGTCCTACTTGTTGGTGATTCTTCACAAAAAAATAAAATTTTATATCTTTATGTTTGAAGCCTGAAATGTGGCAAAAGGTTGAAAAGTTCAAGGGGGCCGAATACTTTCGCAAGCCACTGTATATACTATGTTAATACATATACCATATACTTAGACTAAGATCCTCCCATGCCAGGAAGCAAGTTGGGCTGTAAGTTTCAATTTTATTTATTTGTAAAGCGCTTTTTACAAAGGTCATTGTCTCAAATCAGCTTTACATAAATGCACTGCTCAAAAAAATAAAGGGAACACTTAAATAGCACAATGTAACTCCAAATGTTCCCTTTATTTATTTTTTTGAGCAGTATATATAAACACAAGATACAGATTTCAAGTGTGTGGATTAATCCCTATTGAGCGAGCCGGTGGCGACGGTGGCAAGGAAAAACTCCCTAAGATGTTAAGAGGAAGAAACCTTGAGAGGAACCAGACTCAGAAGGAAACCCATCCTCATCTGGGTAACAACGGCTAGTGTGAAAATAAATTAAAGTTCATTATGGTTTTTATATGAAGTCTGTTTGTTGAACTAATCCATTGTTCAAAGGAGACCCGAGTGCAAAACTGCATGTGGTGTTTGCAGTCCCAGGTCCATAGTGGCAACCGTAGTCCCAAGTTCACGGTAATGGTTCCGGTCTCCATCCAGGGTCTCAGTGTCGTCCAATGTGATGTTCAATGCCTCCATGTCTTGGATGAACAGCCTTTTCCACATGTTTTTGGGGCGTCCTCATTGACATTTTGTGCCTGATGGTACCCATGTCATTGCAGTCTAGGGAATCCGATGGTTCTCCATTTGGAGGACATGGCCAGCCAGTCTCCTGTGGGGAAGGATGACGTGGGGCTTGTACATGCATCCTTAAAGGCACCTCTTTCTTGGTAATATGACCATAATATCGGATCGTAAGGATTTGGCGTAGGTACCTCTGCTAGAAGACATCAAGCTTATAATGCTTGTTGATGAATTTCAGCTATTACTGGTGTCGTTTGCTATCAGTACTACAATGGAGGTAAACATGTGACGCTTGTTCTTCACAGAGATGGACGGTGAGTACCATATACCATATTCACAATGTTAATAGATGCTGGGTGTATTTTTTGTTCCACTCATATTATAATTCTACATATGCATATAAAGTAAAGGTAAAATACATTTTAAACATAAGGTCTGCTTCACAAAAATATTAAAAGTTAAGACATTAATAAAAAAAATGTCCTTGTAATGTAATTAGTAAAAAAATGTAATTAGTAAACAGTATTTCTGTATTATAGCTACACGTTACTTGGAAATACATAATCATTCAAATACTTCACTCATGGAAATATTCTTTCCTGTGTATTAATGTGTGAATCCATGTAACATATTATGATTGTAACTTAACCTTTCCCATAAGTCATCCATTATGGTTTATGAATTTCCTGAAGATCAGGGGAAGAAGAAAAAATCTATTTTATCCTCTTTTTTCCTTTATTTTCTCATTAATTCATGTACAAGTTTCACTTTGAATATATAACCTGGTTATGATTATAAATCATATGTCCAAAGACATGCATTGTAGGCTGATTTTAATTTCCAAATTCTCCATAGTGCGTGAATAGGTGTGGGAATATGTGTGCGATTGTGAATTGCGATGGGTTGGCATCCCATCCAGGGTGTCCGCACCATGTGCCCTGAGTTCACTGAGATAGGCTCCAGGTTCCCCCATGACCCTGTGTAAGATAAGCGGTATGAAAATGGCTGGATGGATGAAAGTTGAAAGCACTTTGCATGAAATCCTTTTCCAATACCTAAGCTTAGTCCTCTTTTTTAAAGACCTGTTGATATGTTCTCTCATCTCCATTACTAAAACAAAGTGCTTCATTGTACAATGTTACAGTCAGTGTCTTATATAGAAAGTCAGATCTTTTTTCTTCAGCTAAGTCCCTAAGTGGAGGCACAAAGGCATTCAAGTCCAACTAACTTATTATTATAATCTACCTCCACTGCTCAAACCGGAACAAAAGCACCTGGCTATATCCGTCCTCCTCTTTTATCTGTCCTAGCAGAGCCCTTTATTTGGCTCGGAGATATTTTCCTGATTTATTTATTCTCCGCCATGGTATGTGATCTCTGCGGAAAGCAAGACGATTGTTCCTACTATTGTGTGCTTTTCATAAGCGCCTTTTCCCCTTACTATTTTCCATGATAGTATCAATCAGCAGCGGTTAAGTCAACAGCGGGTTCACAAAATCAGCTATGACAGGCAATGAGACATGCAGTCATGTATGAAACTTCACCAGAGACGATTGAGTCGTCAGCCAAAACTTCGGTATACCCGAGACAGGCATGGCAGAGCTGTGGCAAGAGATTAGTATTAGAAAGAGAATTGGTCTTTCTTTTTTTTCTGTTTTCATACCTCTCACGTGTTCCCTCGCCATCTCTCTGGAGTATTTATTGATGTACTTCATGTGTCACGTTCGGTCTTGCTTATTCATTTTCAACAAACATTTACACAAGAAAATTAGGCAGTTGTTCATGCAAACTTAATATTGTTACACAAGTTCATCATCAAGCCTTTTGCTTTATCAAACAGCCCCTGATGCTTATGGGAATATTTAATCACTGAATGCCAAATGCCATGCTACATTTAGGTGTAATTTTCCTCCATGCAAAGGTAATTTGTTTTAGTATTACAAATTAATTAAACACTAACAATGATGGAGGATGCTCAGGAATTTGTAATTGAGAGCTTGGCGTGGATGCAGATTGATGGAATGCCCTCCTCCTCCTCCTCCTCCATCCGTTCTCCTTCTTCGTTCAATATTTATTTTTTGCACAATTTCATCCTTTTCTTCGTTCCATTTTCTCTGGTTTCCAACAACGAACACCTTTTGCCCATAATTCTCACTTTGTGTAAGTGTGTAAGTAGATGACTGGGATGGTAGGGTGTATCAGTCCTATTTTTTGGAGATTTGGAGGAACAGCATATGAGTTCTCTGCATTATCTGAAGAAGAAGAAAAAAATGTCTGCATTAACACCAATTGGATATGAAAATATTCCAACATCTCCAGCTCAAAACCCAAATTATGTGCAGGCAGACTGTGAACTGTGACCAAAGAAAGAGTCCTGAATTTGTCTATCATCTTTCTCAAGCCTCACAAAAACCCAGCTTTAGGTGGAGCTTCTAGGTTTCTTCTTAACACTGTTAATTCAGTGACTCAATGTGTAATGGAAATGATTGATTTTAGAAGCGAAAATCCAGCTGTTGAAGATAATGATCTTACTTCATTTCTCATGACCAAATTGATGACTTCAGTTCCAGGTTGCATACTTAATGGTGTGTGTGTGTGTGTGTGTGTGTGTGTGTGTGTGTGTGTGTGTGTGTGTGTGTGTGTGTGTGTGTGTGTGTCAATCACTGTGTCTGATGTAATGTAGTGATATTTGTTTCACTCAATAATTATGATTTCACTGCACAAAACCCAGCCTTCACTTTCTTCCCCTCACTTAATGCCTGAACATCTGCAAAGAGAGCGACAGAAGCTAATGAAATGGTTTGTTTTAAAATGCTTTAGTCAAGCCAGGACATGCATTTGCACGTCATTTGTGTGCACACACCCACCCACAGTACATATCTGTGTCGAACAAAGCGTCCTCAGTTACTAATTGCTCTTGTCATGTCCCTGCAAACCGCACTATAAAACTGTAAGTACTAATCCCAACCCTTTGCAAACAATACTGCATTGTCTTTCCAAATCCAGACTATATGATTCATGGCCATCACTCTATGACTGATATCTATCTTCAACTGTTTATGCTTCACCGTGTATCCCAAACAATGGAACAGGTTGTAGCACACTGATTACTGGAGATATGATTTCAGATAAAAACAGCTGTCTGTTAGATGAACGGTTAGATAGACATTTACTATAATAAAAGATCCTCTAATGCAAACCACATCAACAGTAATGTAACATGGGGTCCTTTCTGTTTAAGGTTATTCCCCCAGAACCCTTGCCCAGATGACCGATCTAAAGTTGATCAGGCTTCAGCTTGTCTTGTTTCATAAATCTCCTGCACATCTGAATTTTTTTTCTTTTTCGTCACCTGGAGGCTCTTTCTGCTGCCTCGTTGTTGCTGCAGATGGCCCTCCTGCTCCTTTCTTCTTATATCGAGTACAAAGTAGACTTTGCATGTATTGTATGCTCCACATTTGTCAGAGCTTTGTGTTTCTTCTTTGACCATTTTTGTCTTCCAATTGCACAGTTAAACTCTATGACTGAAAGTACTGTATGTGGACACCTGACCAAACTGTTGCTTCAAATTTGGAATCATACAGTTGTCTATAATGTCTTTGTATGTTGTATGTTGATTTAAGAGATCATTTCACAGGTTTACAGGAACTAAGAGGTCCAAACCTGTTCCTGCATGACAACACCTCTGTGCACAAAGCAAGGTCCATGGTTTCTCAAAGCTGAAGTGGAAGAACTCGAGTGGCCAGCAAAGAGCCCTAACCTCAACACTGCTGAACAACTTTGGGATAAATTGGAACACAGACCTGACCTTCTCGTCCGACATCGGTGCCCGATCTCACAAAGCCTCTTGGGGCTGAGTGGGCACAAATCCCCACAGTCACATTCTAAAATGTAATGGAAAGCCTTCCCAAATAAAGAAGAATGAAGCCTGTAGCACCAAATGCAGAACAACTCCATATAAATGTCCATGGTTTTGGAATGGGATGTCCAACAAACACATGTGCAATGTGGTAGTGTAGTAGGTTGTAACCATTTGTACACATAAGCAGCAGACTTGGGTGGAACTAAAGTGGCATTGCAGTGCAAACATTGTCAACAGTGTAAACACTGTAAACATTAATAACATGAGTAGGTATATATAGTATTGTATAAAGTGAATATGAGAACTAAAAAGAAGAAAGAAAAATGAATAAAAGTAAGTAAAGCAGTGCATATGGATATAAATAGTGGATAATGGTAAAGTTCATATGGGTGCAGTGGTCAGATTCCTGTTCCTGGATGACATGAGTAAACCTTGATGTGGTCTGGTGTAACCCATTCACCTCAAGATTAGACATGCTGTGTGTTCTTAGAGGATTTTCTGCTCACCACAGTTGTACAGAGTGGGTATTTGACTTACTGTCAGCTCTCCTCTGACCTCTCTCAACAAGGCATTTCCGTAGTCAGAACCACCTCTCACTGGATGTTTTCTGTTTGTTTTTGCACCATTCTGTGCAAACCATAGAGACTGTTGTGGATGAATATTTTTTTAAATATTCAAACCAGCCAGTCTCGCACCAACAACCATACCATGGCCATAGATCACTTTTTTTCCCCTATTCTGATGTTTGATATAAACCTTGCCTGTGTCTGAATGATGTTATGCATTGCATTGCTGCCACATGATTTTCTGATTGGATAATTGCGTCAAGCAGGTATATGGGTGTTCCTAATAAAATGACTAGTGACTGTATGTATAAATAATATGAGCCTACATTTACAAAATTCACATCAACTGCCTACGTGAGCTTTCACATGTACACAAACAGGCTGCCACTGAAATATACACTTCTGGCATGCAGTTTAGTTTAGTGCTCAAGCTTCTATTTTAAACAGAGTAACCTGCTTTAATATCATTTGGACATGACGTGGTAGTAATCACGGATTCACTGAATTGTAAAATAGTAACTGATGAAATCAAGACTGTTCTTGTTAGTACCACTAAATATATATTGCTCCAGAATTGATCATATGTCTGTATATGTATGTATATTTGTGCATGGCTATACTGTATCTACACTTCCCTACTCTAGGTGGTTTATTAGAACAGTGATTTTGTCATTTTGTGTGGAGGGGTCACCAAACACTGTACTCCTCCTCTCTCTCTCTCTCTCTCTCTCTCTCTCTCTCTCTCTCCTCTCTGTGCAGGTTGAGCTGCACAATTACTCTTTATTAATCTGCATCGCCTTAATTGAAAATTCCCCTGATGAGGGCCGATACTCCAGGGCCATACCTGGAATACGCCACTCATTATCTGCCAAGGTGCCTTTGTGGCCTGCCGGCACTTTCGACAAGCGTTGAGCCTTGCATGCAAATCAGAGGATAGCTGGAGTCCCTACTGACAGTGGGGGGATAGAGAAATTTTACATAGCTGAAAATGTGAAGCTTATAGTTATAGGCCATAGAAAGTGGCTAAGGAGGCTGTGTTCTATTTCACAAGTTATGGTGAACACAGTGCAGGCCCCACCTATCCTCTCGATTTCTAAGGCTTGCTAGACTCGTACTAAGACTAATACTAATAGACTAATTGAAAAAGTACATTACAGGAAAAGTTAATTATATGAATTTACCACATTTTTATATAAAAAGGAATTAAACAGCAGCAGAAGAACTAATAGGTGATTAATTATTAAGTGATCTGAGGGGTTTTGGTCTAGACTCCCATTATCAAACCTCTGTTCATTTAGCTTTTTATTATTATTATTATTAATTATTCAGACATTCTCATGTGCATTCATTTTACCCTCCTATCAGAATCAGAATAAAATTTCTGTCCTTCATTTGAATAGGTGGTCACTATAGGACAGCAAACTCACAGCCATGCGTCCCACACATGGCTGAGGAAAGTGGGTCATGTGTGGTTTGGTGGATGCATATTAAAGTGTATTTACTGTAGCAGGCAATGGTGGGAAAAAAGAACCCTATTACGAGTTCTTTGAAAGTAATTACCTTAATTAAAATCACTAATGTGGCAAGGCAGAGGGAGGCACCTTTTACAGGCCTAGTTTAGAGACTGTTTGATTTAGTAGAGCATTGTGAGTTTAGGGAGTTGGAGCAAAGGGAGACGGTTGACTCCATAACGTTCTGTTTCAGCTTTATTACATTATTGGCATGACTGCATTAAGTACAATATTACCAAAGAATATTCCAAGATACATTTCAAAGGCTTTTTTTTGTATTAAGAATTTCAGAGCTACTTAAGTTGTGGGTTTTCTGTGGCAAATCTGTTCTTGGGATTATCACGAAGTTACAGTACCGATTTATATAGATCACCGTGGCTGAGTACCTTCCAGCAAATTTCATAATTAATTTTCCCATTATCCTATGGGTCTCTCTATTCTTAGACAATAACCTGAGCAGATCTGCTCTAAAAGATCCATTACCTTAAGTAGTATGACCCATGCATGTATTTCTTTGGCCATGGCCAAGTTTTGTTTTCTGCAGTTAAACACTTTTACAGCAGTACTGCTTCCTCCACAGTGCTACACTCTTAAAAAATGTTGAATCTAGATTCCCTAAGTGCTGATGTTTCTGTGTCGATCCCTACCACTGTAGTGTTGTTTCCCCATGAAAAGTGGCTCCAAGTACAGTAGAATCTCTTTATGAACCTGAAAGCCCTATGAATCATTATCTCCCTAAGAGTATATCCCTGGCAATGGCATCAAAAAAGGTGCTTTACTTTCATAGGGCCCTACATGAATAATGTTATGAAAGGTCCTTATAATGTCCTTCTGCTCTATGAATGTGAAGACTTATACAGTGTGTCTCAGGAAGTTGGATTGCATCCTCATAGCCTCATATTCTATAGTCTGTAAGAAAAATGGTAAGAAATTGTAAGACTGTAAGATAGATAATGCTCTCAAAGAAGCAAAATATAATAATTCTTCATCTTGTGGCTTTGGTGGATCCAGAGCCTCTCCAGGGTCATCACTGGATGTGAGGCACAGCTGGGACGGGATATGCATATACACATTTTCACACTCATTCACACCTACACTGTCAGAAATAAAGGTTCGAAGCTGCACTTTTTTTCCTGTTGCTGGGATGGTACCATCGAGGATACATATTTTGTATGCACTGTATATTTTACCTGGAAAGGTGCAAGTGGTGTAGCTTTCATTGGAGTAAAACTTTAAAGATGCATACTGTATGTGGTGCTTAAACCTTAAATTCTATTAAAATTATAAAGATTCATATTAAAGGTACGTGCCCTGCGATGGACTGGCACCCTGTCCAGGGTGTACCCCGCCTTGTGCCCAATGCTTCCTGGGATAGGCTCCAGTTTCCCCGTAACTCTGAAGAAGGAATAAGCGGTTGAAGATGGATGGATGGATGGATTAAAGGTACAACAGATGTGCCAGTGATGGTACACATGGTAACTTCACAACAAGGAAAAGTATAGTTGGTTTATTTGTTTGTTTGTTTGTTTATCTTTCTCAGAGTGTAGGGGCAATTTGGAGTCCTTAACCTACCTACCTGCATGTATTAGGGAGGTGAGAGCAAACTGGAGAACCCAGAGGAAACCAACATCTGGAGAACATGCAAAAGGCCACACTGGTAGTAAGTCAAGCTACCTGCTCCACCACCGTGCTGCCCAGATTATTTTTCTTCAAATGTAACACATTTATTGAGCCATTTTATACACTAGCACTGGTATTTGGACTATCTGTCTAAAATGTACTCATCAATACCTTTACAGTATTACAGTATTACCTATACAGTTCGGGTCATAAGTTTATCTACACTTTGTATAATCTGCAAAATGTTGTTTTTTTTTATCATAAAAAATATTTTTTTTTATTTAGTAATGTGTTGAATAAGCTATTTCTTATATCAGATGTTTACATAGTCCAAAAGACAGAATAATAATTAAATTTACACAAATTAACCAGTTAAAAAGTTTACATACGTTTGATTCTTTATACCTGAATGGTCAACGACTGTTTTTATATGTTGTAATAGTTGTTAATGAATCCCTTGTTTGTCCTGAGCAGTTAAAGTGCCCACTGTGCTTAAGAAAAATCCTCCCACATTCTTTTGTTTTCCAGCATCTTCTGCATATTTGACACATTTCCAACAGCAGCTGTATGATTCTGAGATCCATCTTTTCACACTGAGGACAAAAGAGAGACGCGTACACTACTATTACATAAGGTCCAAACATTCACTGATTCTCTAGAAGGCAACACGACACATTAAGAGCTGGGGGGGGATTGGGGTGTAAACTTTTGAGCAGGGTGATTGGTGTAAATTGTTATTATTTTGTCAGCTGGGAAGCATGAAAATCTTATGTAGCTTCTGAAGGCCAGTACTAAATGCAGATTCTGTAAGGCGTATGTAAACTTATGACCACAACTGTAGTGTGGAACAGATCTGGAACCCCAGTAGGACTAAACTTGTTAAACTTATTATATATTATTGTGACGGCTGTGGCTCAGGTGGTAGAGCGGGTTGTCCACTAATTGGTTTGATTCCCTGCCCACATGACTCCACATACTGAAGTGTCCTTGGGTCAAGACACTGAACCCCAAGTTGCTCCTGAAGTTAGCACCTTGCATGGCAGCTCTGCTACCATTGGTGTGCGAGTGTGTGAGTGAATGGGTGAATGAGACACAGTGTAAAGCGCTTGGGATAAAAGCGCTATATAAGTGCAGACCAGATCAGACCATTATTGAAGGTGCCAAAGATGTTCCCACTTATACCAAAGTGCTACTAGAAATTCAAAATCATTTGGATCATTGAAAAACATCTGACAGCATTGTTTGCTTGGTGTTTGAATTACAATATTAATTCAAGAGCAATAGCTGTTAACGAAAGGCAGTTAGACAATTTTCATATCTAAAATATCTTATTTCCATTATGTAGTCATGATTGCATTGACTATACTTTCCTGTGTTACCTGATTATCATGTGCCATCTTCACAACAGATCTGAAACCACTACTTCCAATCTATCCACCTACATCACCTGTCACCTCATCTCAACATCCATCCACAGATGGATGTTATTCATAGCATTCCAGATTCCATGCATGCATAGATAGATAGATAGATATAGAATACTATTGAATGAAATTATATATATATATATATATATATATATATTATATATATATATAGTTCTGAGAAGAAATAATCATGACTGTTATTTTGCATGGATACATCATACTCTAGATCGTTTAAAGAAATGCACCGAATGGCAGCGAGCCCTTCAAATTATCCACAGCATTCACATTTTACTGATGTAGGGGGGAGGACACAATTATGCTCACTTGTCGTATATTAATACAGATTCTTGACATCTTCCAAAGAGCCTGAGCTGTCATCTCTTTTGTCTGCTTTAATTGAAAATTAATGGTTAGTCCGTTGCCTAGGAGACCAAGGTGATGGTCGGCAGTGGTATTTGCGATTCGAGCTGACACCAGTGGCATTGTTTGTCCTGTTTGACCTTGATGTTTGGGGGAATGGGGGGGGGGGCAAAGGGACAAGACAAGAAAGACATACCTAAAGGGTAGGTGGAAATTGAATACTGTGTATTGGAGCAGGTAAAGAAATAAATAGTTATTGTTATAGTGTGAGTGAGTGTGAAAGGGAGAGAAAAGAGAAAAAGGACAGGGCAGATGGACAAGTGACAGTGGCAAAAATGGCAAGAGAAGAGAATTATGTTTGAGTAAGAAAGCATAAAAGCCCATCTCTTCATTCAATTCTGACGATTGCCTTTCTGATTCGGCAGTGATGATGTTGCCAGAGGGCACATTAAGGCGTTATAATAGAGTGGCCCATGCTGCTCCGTCTGAATGGGCTAGTCAAGATTGTATCTGTCTGGGAGAAGGACTAAATCGACTTTGACTTCTGGGGGCATCGCCTCATGGCGCAACAAAAGATAAGCGCTGAACAACATGCCACATATTGTGAGGAGTTTGCTGTGAAAGAGAGACAGTGGGGAGTAATAAATATGCACATTTAGTACTCAGTTTGAGGCATGGTGTTTTCTTATTATTGCTTGTGTAAAGAAGCATTCAGGAATTTTGGCTGAAAAATAAAACATAACTGTGGAAAGAACACAGTCTGAGACTATAAATCACATGTGCACATACACTCATACTAATAAAGCCATCACAAAGCACTTCAACACAAATCACATCATCACAATTGCTGAAATGGTGTAAATAGCAAGGGCCCCTACTTTCAGGCTTACTATTAACATTGGGTTTTAAACAAATTCTATTTCTCAAATACAACTACAGCTTCTGATATACAAATGTGCAATTAAATATACATTTTTTAAAAGCTTGTTATCACTGGAATAGAATAGCATGGAACACAGAGAGGTCTATAATAAAGCCATTAATATTAGAAAGA
Organism: Ameiurus melas; assembly: GCA_012411365.1. Lineage (NCBI taxonomy): Eukaryota > Metazoa > Chordata > Actinopteri > Siluriformes > Ictaluridae > Ameiurus > Ameiurus melas. The sequence goes on from CM022752.1 coordinate 15,055,175, forward strand.
AAGAATTAAACTCAGCTAGGCATGATGTTATAGGAAAACAATCACTCGCATTACAACAGCTATAAACAGTCTTTCCCTCTCTTTCTTGAAAAAGACTGAAGCGTGCAGTCATGTTAGCAGCTAACCACAAACAGTAAAGCCCTCAATCCTGAAGACGTAGATGTAAAGGACCTCTGACTGTTCCTTTTACCTCTGATTGTTACAAAACACCAGACTGGACTGTTAAATAAATGTTTCCTGAATGAAAACTTTATTATATTAATAATGAATTTAAATGAGTTTATGTGGAGCTTCCACCATGTTATTACATAAATGATCACATATTTGAACAATAAACCATGCAACCAGAAGTACAGCCGGAGCTGCTGTTATAAAAAAAAAAAAAAAAAATGTAATTAATCAGAACCAGTCAAACTGGGCAGAATCGAGAACTGAGCAGTGTTTTTAGTATACTTAAATATTATCATATGAGCAAGAGTGTTGTTCGGCCGTAGCTAATCACAGCCATGCTGATATTCACTACAACAGCACAACTGCAATATATAACAGTTCTATAAACAACACTGCACTAAAAAAAAGTGAAACCATCTTGAATATAGTTAAATTCATCTAGAATGTCTTTTTTATGAGATTACAATAAAGCAAATATAAGATCATTAAACCTCGACATTATTCAGTCTGTACAGGATTTCGGATTTGCAGAACACTACTTGAATTGGTGTAATTGCTATTGGACGAAGTTGTTTTGCACAGTGATGTTTGTTGGTAAACGAGACCTTTTAGCTGTACTCATTTTCAGTGCACGTGAATCGAAGAGGGAAATCGCAGGCTCCTTGGAATATTGCGGAGTTTGCTTGATTTTTGCGTTCATTTCTGAGATCGCTAAATCCTGGAGGGACTGATTATGACTCATTTCAAGCTTATAGTTTTCTTATTTTATTGACAGATAATTTTGCTTCTTTCTAGAAATAAATGGCTAAAATTAGCAAAAAGATCTGCCAATAGAACAAGACTATTTGGTAGATGCCCTCATCCAGAGCGACTTACATTTTTATCTAGTTTTTTACAACTGAGCAGTTAAGGTTAAGGGCCTTGCTCAAGGGCCCAGCAGTGGCAGGTTGGTAGTGCTGGGAATTAAACTCCCAACCTTCTAATCAGTAGTCCACTGTCTTAACCACTGTACTACCATTGTCCTGTCTTTTTTATAATAAGAAATACTAGATAATTGCGACTATATTCAAGGTATTTCCATTTGTTAAGAGGGTGTAGAATTTTGTAGGGACGCTCGGATAACCACAGTTGTCCTTATGTGTTTTTTTTTTTTTATTTAACCTTTATTTAACCAGGAAAAGGTTCATTGAGATTAAGAATCTCTTTTACAAGAGCATCCTGGGAAAGAAGTATAATTTGTGGTACACAAACGGTTAACATATCTCATTCTCTACTACATGTCTCACCTCCATGTCACATATAGAATTTGACTTTGCCTTTTCATGCTAATGTGTGAGAGGCTATAGCTACATCCAGTTGTACGGATGTACGTACGTCAAATAGATGTGCATCATCACTGATTCATGCAGGCTACAGGTAAGTGTGGAAAACACCATCCTATTATACCAACAGTTCTGCGCACAAAAATACATCCCCACCAATGTCAAAATCAAACCTATACCTTGGATGTCATTTTATTTGCACTGAAGAAATGAATATTAAGTGACTGACATTTCAGACATAATATGGCCAAATGTTTCGTGAATTTTTGCTCTGTCAATGAAAATAGTTCCCAAAGAAGCCACCGCTCAAGAGAATGTTGCATGTTGCCAGGCAACACATAGACAGATTGACAGCTTGTAATAAGTCTAGTAATAGTTTCAATGTAATGAACTATTGCAAGAATTGAAATTTTATGTAGTAAAACATGAACAAGTGGAGTGATACAAACAGCAAAATGTACCAATGCTGTTGTACTAAATGTCAACAGTCTCTTGTCCAGTCAAATTAGTGAAATAACTCTTGCATTAAAATAATTAACCAACACTATTGCTTAAGAGTGTACATCCATTCCTATTTCTATGCAGAGATATATATTTATTTATTTTATTTTTTTTAATCTTCTATTCAATTTCAACTGAGGTGAAATATTCCTCACCACAATGAGAATGAGTGACCTTTATCATAAGAGCAAGGTTCTTGAGATGGAACTCTCACTAATTGACAGTACAGCCATGGTTTACAGTGCCTTGAGTGGATGCTTGACTAGGCCATTGTGAGCTTGATGCTGGTGTAGATCCACCAGTTTGGCTTTTAATCAGCTGCATTTTTACCATGGCTTCTCTTTCCATGGCCTTAATGATAAGAAGCACCTTGTAGGTTTCAGTGCAGGAAGCTGCACTCAATAAGGGACATAAAGGACCTGCATGAGAGTCTTATTCGAGCAATTACAATACTTACTTTTCAGGATGGAATGGTACTATGCAACTTAAAATTGTGGTTTTCGATATATATCGTGGCGTAAGTTAGTACAAGACCATAATATTGTACCAGGGTTATTATTGATATCATTAGCTGCCATGTTGGTTTGAAATCATACGCTTTTAAGAAACTTCAGTAACTTTTAGAGGATGTTATTGAATACAACTGGTCATAGCATTTTGTTACTATTTTAATTTTTAACATCAAGTCATATCACAGCGAACCAGTGACTACATTTCGCATCCTGCACAAGCGGCCTACAAACATGGCCACCATGGACCGCAATTCCCAGAACACTCACCTTTGACACACACCTGCATCCAATTCACAGCACAATCACAACCTCAGTTTAAAAGTACTTTCAATGCAATTACTCTTTGTAAAGTATACGCTAAATTTCATTTTATTTCTGCCGTTACCAAGCCACGATACCTTCTTTGTTGATTCTGGTTTTTGACTTTGTTCTTCTTTTCAACCTCGTCTTTTTGCCTTGCCTTGTTTGGACTGTTTGCCTGATTGCCTGACCTCTGCCTGTATTTGTTTATTAATTTCTGCCTGTTCCTTTGGACTTGTACTTCTTGGATAAAACTATTAACCTGCACTTGCTTCCATCTCAGCCTCCATTTCATGACACATCAGAACAGTACAGTTAATATCATCAACATCATCATGTTTAAATTATATATCCTGCTTTTTCTAGAGTACAATCCATTCATAATTAATTAATGTTTGACCGTTTTCACTTATTTGTATGCTTATGTATATATGTATCTAATTCACTGGTCTGTTACAATATCCGTATCAGTGTGTGTCTCCTGCACATTCAAAATCCTGTTGTATAAATGTACTTTTGATTCCTCTACCTTCAGCGCCCTGTTCACACTCCTTCCCAGTGCTATAAAGGCAACAATCATTATTTGGAGTGAGCGATTGTTTAGAGGGTTATTAGGTGTCTATACAATACATAAACTAGTAATGAGCATTCATTCTAATTTTGCTAATTGACTATTACTATTAAATGTTACATAGTTAAATTGATAGCTGGTTCTTCTTGGCTGTCATTTAAAAAAAAAAAAAAGGATTTGAAACACAATTTAGGTAATAGGCATATTTTAATTATAATTTCACCTTTTGCCACCATCAGCGAGGCTACAGTACTTAAATGTACAATACTTAAAAACTTAAGATAAAATGACAAGTAATTATATAAAAAGAGTAGTCTATAACCTATAACCTCTAATGCTTTAGAATGAGTAGCATATACTGTGCCATGTCAGTACAAAGCTATGCTAAAGGCTATTCATTCGGTGTAATTGTTCATTGTTTTCTAATCTCAGAAAGTCTTTTGGAAGGCTCTGGCTACCTATACTGTTTGATTGCTAAACCATATACATCATGCTTGCACTCGAAAATGGGATTTTAATAGGCTTGACCCTTCATGGACGGCTGATCTGACTGGTGTGCGGGTCAACACATTTAAAAAGACACATTTAACACAAAGACGTTGGGTATTAACACTGTTGGTGATGTCAGCAAGTAAGCTCCACAGACTTGGATCAATCAATCTAGTTTAAAAGTTGACACAGTACCTGGAACCCTTTCTAAATGTAATGATGAAAGAAATAGTTTAGATTGTTATGCTACGTTTTGACAGGTTGCTGGAAAGCTCACTTCAGCTCAGGACTATCGTTGACATTTATGTCATGTACTGTACATGTTGTTGAATACTGAAGAAACTTCACCTGGTCTTTTCCCAGTCTTCAACTGGACATCAGTTTGAACAGTGCCCGCTGTAGCCTCAGATTCCTGTTCTCGGCCAACAGCATTGAAACCCAGTGTAATCCTCTGATGCTGAAGCCCATCCATTTTAAGGTTCATCAGGTTGTGCATTCTAAGATGTTTTTCTGTTCGCCAAGAGTAGTTATTTGAGTTACCGTAGTCTTCCAGTTTCCATGAATTTTGGCCGTCTGAAGAACTGCTGCTCTCTGGTTGTTTTTTGTTTTTTAGTTACATTCTGTGTAAGCTGAATTAATTGTACACATACTGTACATGTTTAATAAAATTCTCTTTAATCATCCCTGTTACTGGAATAAGCCTAGAGATAAAAAAAAAATATACCAGTGCATACATGCTTGCAAAACACATGGACTTTTGATAAACACATGGATTGTGGCTTAGCATAAATATATACTAAGAGATCACATGTAAAGCTAGTAGACTGTATTTGTCATATTTGTCATTTAAATTCAAGAAATTAATTGAAATTCTCAGTGAGATAACTGTGCTCTAAAACACAATTAAAATTCATCCCAAAAATGATTTCTCCATCTCTATTACAGGAATTTTCCTGATTTAATCTGATGTTCATGATATTGTCTATGAGCCCAAAGAATAAGGGTTCTGTAGGTTATTGTATTAATATTCTTTTTGAATTTTTTGTGTTTTGGTAGTTTTTATGTTTTTGTGTATTTTAGTTTTTTCTCAATACAATAAAATTGGCCACTATCCTCTCTGGGCTTGTAAATGGAATAATATTATTTTAAATTTGACCCTTATTTGGTCTTCAGTGTGACTCGATGAAATATCTGTTTATTTTAGTTTAGGGGTGGGGATACAGTAATATAACCTCTTGACTCCTATTCTAAATATAAATGATGCATGCGAATCTCTGGGTCCTGTACTAATGTTGCTCATGTCTTTTCCGGCATTTTGTTTGTTTGGCACATTTGACCACTGGACTTGTTTTAAAACTGAATTAGGCCTTTGGGGATTACGTTAGAGAGAGCCGCCGGGGTGGGATGGGGAAGGGTTGGGAAGGGAGGGTGTCTGAGCCTCTGTTAAGTGGGAAACATGGAGACAATGGAACAGGAGGAGAAAATAATCACTGAAAGAAGACTGGGGATGATTCATTCAATTCCTGAGAGAGAGAAAGAGAGAGAGAGAGAGAGAGGGAGAAAGGGGCTATGTAGATTCATTTTCCCTTTTACCTTGAGGAAAGACACAATAAAAGCGTTGCAACCCTGAAGGACTGACTCTTTGAATGTGCCACAAATTTAATTTGCTCTTGTTCAGAGCCTGTCACATTTAAATGTTCTGTAGTTAACACTGTCAATATGGAAGTGATGGCGTGAGACATTTTAAGTCAACGCACCACTTTAAGACATCAGGCCACCTCTGTCAAAATGAAGTGAACTATGCTAATGGTACATTGTCAATGAAAAAAAAAGGTACTGTAAAGGTAGAGTTTTGTTCTTTGCTGGAAAAAAAAAAACAACAACAAAGAAAATGTATTGCCAAAAGTAGAATAGTGGTCTTTAAAATCAAGTTATGTACCTTTAATAATGCTAAAGTGTCACTTCATGTACTATCCCAGTACTAAAGGTACTTAAGATGAAGGTGCTGAGTGTGTTTAGTCCTTCTTCTATTTGACACTGTAAGTAATTGTCTAATTAGAAGTTTGTTAAGCTGTTATTCATAATTATGCTGTATGTGCGTGGATCATGTCCATAGCTGTGAATGTTATGTGGTTAAAATCAAATTTTTTTATTATTATTCATTTCTATACTGAAATTGCACTGCCATTTCAGATGCTTGTATTGGCCTCCATATATTATGTTTTTAAACTACATTAAACTATCCTCGCTGCTTTATAAACAAATTCTAAAATGTGATTTATCTGTGAATTCCAGGCTCTCAAGTTCACGGCATGTTTTGGCAAAGTCCTTTCGGACTTTTCCTTGGCTTTTGAAGTAGTGCAATAGGCTTTTCAAGGCCTTAATATTTCAGTATGGTGTGAATAATAAAAAAAATCATCCAACAGATTTGAGGGAATAATTTAATAAGTGACAGAGGGCCATGTGGTAACGAGGCAGCCTGTCAACTTGTTCTGGAGCGTTTTGTCACTTTGAAAAACCACCTATGGGTCATTAGGGTCATGGATCATTGATTAATCCCTCATTCTTTGGCATTTGTGGCATTTTGTTGGCATTCCCTTGAAAAATCTGAAAGGAATTCAACATGTACTTTATCTATGTAGCGTAACAGAAACGACAACATAAATGTTTTCTCGCATACCTGTAAAGGCACTTTTTAAATTATCTACATATTTTCAGCATGCACACACGCATAATAGTTTGCTTCAAATCCCCTTCATGTACAATATAACTTCACTCAAGCTGAAAGAAATTTGTTTATTTCATTAATTCATTTATAACAGTTGTGCTGAATTACTAATAGACATTTACTGGTTCCAGTAATACACCTATAATTAGGTTAAATATCACTACATATCACTTCGAGTATATGTTCTTTACATAAGTTTTGCCTTTACTTCAGATATTTGAACCACGACTTTTTACTTAATACAATCTCAATATATATTCAGCACATTTCTTTCCTCAGATAGCATTCAGCATGTAAGTAAAATTCAGACAGCTCTAAACCCCAATTTACATGACAGCAAGAACAGGGAATAGTTCGATTATCCCTTAATGCATTTATTGAAACCATATGAGAGTGGATGCATATAATAAATGTATATATATATATATATATAATTTCTACTCCTATTTAATGTGTGTTCCTTCTTATCTGTTTTTTGTGTAATTGCGCTACTATAACAAGTTACGTTTTTGTCTTATCTTAAATGTCAATTAGTAATTGAATGTGTGGAAGATTTCAATAAGCTTTTGTGAAAGTTTATATAAAAAGCATATCATCTTGCACCAAAAAGGTGTAAAATGTAAAATGTAAATGTAAAAATGTGTTGTTGTTGTTGTTGTTGTTGTTGTTGTTGTTTTGCATATTTATGATATATGATGTTCATGGTGGCTTAGTGATTAGTACTTTTGCCTCACACCTTCAAGGGTTCAAATCCTGCTTCCCCCTTTGAGTTTTCATGTTCTCCCCATGCTATTGGGAGTTTCCCCTGGTACGCTGGTTTCCTACCCCAGTCCTAATACTTGCATTGTAGGCTGATTGGCATTTCTAAATTGTCTGTAGTGTGTGAGTGAATGTGTGATTGTGCCCTGTCCAAGATGCCCCCCACCTCATGCCCCAAGTTCCCTAGGAAAGGCACATAAGTGGTACAGAAAATGGATAGATGGATGGATATATGATAGATATACTTCACAGCTAGCTATCAACTTTTAAGGTAGTTCGCACTTAGATATAATGCTAATTTAAGGACATAGCTGTTGTTAATTAGCTTTAGTTTGTTGGTCCCTTAATAAAAGGTGATGAATTTCATCACCACTGTCATAAAGGGTTTCATTCTGACTTGCTGTAATAGACGAAGCTCAAAGTTCATGTTCATTGTGCTTTAAAAACAAACCATATATCTCACAACTCTATTGAATTCTTAAGGAGATTATTATTATTAGGCATTTTTTAGGAATGAGTCTCCAGTGTGAGCACTTTGAAACATGTGGTAAAGCTGTAAATTTGAGCTTTCCAATATGGCGAAATACTTTAGGAAGTAGTGCTTTGTGGTTTCTCAGTAATATGACAGTAAGTTGTTTTTTTTTTGGTCTTATTAACTTCAATGTACAGTAAGTACAGTAAGATCATAATACTTTGTTTTCCACAACATTCCATAGCATTAAATATAACTATAAACTTTTTTTTTTAAGTATGATCAGACGATCTTTGATTTATAAAAAATAATAATAACAATAATAATTTAATTGTTGCAAATTGCTGTGGTATAAAATGAATAAAATTCTTCTAGATGTGCTGTTATTGGAAAAATAATCAACTTCCTGGTGGCAACAGGAACTGCGTTTCTCATCGGAGCACATCTCACCACCCCATCATTGATTATTTTCCTTTAACTGCAAGGCCATTGTGTTTAATTCCTTCTGTAACTATCCATTAAAAAGATCTCATACTGAGCTTTTATACTCATAGCCATGCTACTGTCTACAACTACATATTTCTTATTATTTTGCAAGTCTGAAACTAAATTCATGCATCTCTTATGCAGGTACCTACAAATCTTTCCAGTAATTCTGTATAAGCTACATTGTGATTTAACCCTGCCAGTAAATCAGCCCTTAAGGAGCGTATGCCATTATAATATTCCATCTCAGTAGAATATAATACAATCGTCCACTATTCATTCTTGGCTTCTTGTGACCAAACTGCATTATAGCTTATACCTTTGCTTTTTTCTCTTCCACTGGAGCAAACACACTTAAGGCTGGGCCTTCACCCCATTAAGCCTCGGCAGCACATGTTTGTCAGCGGCTTGTCATCCTAAATGCTTGTTGTGTAGCTTAAAGAGGGGTGTGAGGCATCGTTAGGAGACCTGTATGTCCCGACATGCTCAGCTTCCCTGGTGACGGCGCCGTGTTTACACACACAGGTGGAACCAAGCTATGGTTGTGCGCTTGACCCTTAAGTTTATTTCAAAATGTAGAAATGTTCCTAAAAGCAAAAGCAAAATCATTTCTTCCACAATGAAAGTCTCATTTTCTCTCATCATCATATATCCTCCAAACAACTGATTGTTATGGAGGAAACACATTGTGTCTGGCAAAACATAGTATGGAAAATATTGGAAAAACACATTGTATCATGCCTGTTCTCAGCTGCCCCCGCACACACATCTATATTTGCACGCAAACACACTGTCTCTCTCATTTCTCTGTCCTTTTGCTCCTGCGCTTGAACTCGTCGCTGTGACAGTAAGTGACCTGAGGGGGCGACAGGGTCAGCATGGCTTAATTGCCATTTCATGTGCTCAGCCACACGCATTCATCTAGACACAAACACACACAGACTCTCGTCTTTCTGTCTCATCTTCTCTTTATTTGAACCCATTATACGGAGCCTTACTCCAAAGAGAATGGTTATTGATGAGGAGTGGGTGGCTGGTGAGTATCCATGGCAGGTTGTGTTACTAGCTTTTGCATATACTGTATATTGATGAACTTGTATTTATATCCCATGACCTTCAGAGATGCTGTTTTGAAGGATCTAGCATTGGGTTTTGTACTAGTTTTTTAGTGGACTTATTTAGATTTGTGAAGGAAAGGAGAACACTTATATCTGATGAGACTGGCCATCAGATATCACTCAGTCTGTATTTGTTGTTGGTTACCTAAAACAAGATGCAAATTTAACAGTCAACAGTTACACAAAATAATCATTATCAGTGATGGCTGGTGGTGATATAAGATTGGAGGATCTCTAGCTGAATAATACAACTATTAGTGTTAATCATCCATCCGTCCATCCATCCATCCGTTTTCCATATCGCTTATCCAACACAGGGTCGCTGGGAGCCTGGAGTCTATCCCATTGTAGGTCACTATTTCGCACAAATTCGCACACACTAAAGATAATTTGGAAATGCCAATCAGCCTGCAACGTATGTCTTTGGATGGTGAAGGAAACCGGAGTACATGGAGGAAACCCCAAAGCACAAGGAGAACGTGCAAACTCCTCACACACAGGGTGGAGGCGGGATTTGAACCCCAACCGTGCAGACGTGCTGAACACTAAGACACTGAGTCCCCCATTAGTGTTAAACAATACATTATTTATTACACACACGCACTTAAAGACTGATAGATTCCACTCTTAATAATCTATAGGATTTAATGCTGTGTTTCCTCTGAATACCAAACACAGTAAACAGAAACATTCCTCAAACAAACAAACAAAAAACAAGAAATTACAATTTTGTCGTCTGTCCTTTACTGTAATTTCTACTTTGTGGACAGTTTGTGCTTAGTCTATTAACCTTTAGGCATTTTTAAGGCAAAATGATGATTCTGTAAAGAATCCACCATGTATAGCTTCATTACACTCACAACTGCAATCCAGAATGAAAAGTCAAAAATAAGACCTTATACTGATGGCTTTTTATCTTAGAAAGACAGGGAGGCTTAAACCTGCTAGCTCATTTATACTACTAATAATTCTCATCATAATAATACTCAACAGGTGGAAGGCAGGATATACAATGAAAAGATTAATAGAGAGACTTCTTGGAAAAATTGACAAGTTTCCTGAAAGAAAGTTATTTGATTGCAAGGTTTTGTTTAAAGGAAAAAAAAAATAATAATAATAATGAAGATTTATTACTTCAGAGTTCAGGGTTCCCACACATAAATAGTTCCACACTCATGTTTCAGTGAAAGCTTACACGTACAGGCACGTTACCAGAAAATCTTACATTGCTTACACCTCTATGTCTGTTTCCACAACACTGCTTCATTGTGGAATAATGTGTGTGTGTGTGTGTATGTGTGTGTGAGAGAGAGAGAGAGAGAGGGAGAGAGAGAGCAGAGAGAGAGCAGAAGCATAAATGCAGTGAAATTACATAATAAATCCATCTTCTATACCACTTACTCCTTTTCAGGGTCAAGGAGAACCTGGAGCCTATCCCAGGAAGCATCGGGCACAAGGCGGGGTACACCCTGGACAGGGTGCCAATCCATCGCAGGGCACAATCACATACACACTCACACACCCATTCATACACTACGGACAATTTGGACATGCCAATCAGGGAGGAAAACTGAGGGAGGAAACCAGAGAACCCAGAGGAAACCCCCACAGCACAGGGAGAACATGCAATCTCCGCACACACTGGGCGATGGTGGGGATATATATATATATATATATATATATATATATATATATATATATATTAAATGTATCAAAATTTTATCATCTGAAACATTACTAAACACAACCATCAGGAATGTCTTTACCACTACTACCAGTATCTGAAGAAAAAAAAACAAATCCCTAAAGAATCAAACTTCTGACGCTGAACATGTCTTTGTTAATCAGCTATATCTGGGGTAAGGAAGGTGAACATAGAGACATGTGCAGAAGCCTTTATCTCATAAGTGTGAATATAGTAAAAGAATAATTTCAGCATTAATAGTAATTGTTGAGGTCAGGGCTAATACTGACACCAGTGGACATACTCGCTGGACATACTTAGCTGCTGCAGCATCCCTCCATTTGAGTAAAACATGATTACACATGTATACCTGCCATGCTCCCGCAGCCTGGCCATGCATTATTTACAGTCAGATGTAATGGAGCCTGCTGGGCTAGGGGGATCACTCACAGGGGGTAGGGGTGGGGAGTGAGTGGGATAAAGTGGGAGTTAAATGCTGGGGCAGGATATTGTGCGGATAAGCAATTGTAAGAAGAATTTCTACATTACAACCAATCAATCTGTCCATCTGTCAGTGATGATGGCAAATACAAAATCTTTCTATCAGAACATGTACACAGTGCGCCCTCTTTCTCTGCGTTCCTTTAGTTCACACACACGCGCACACATACACATGCTCTCTCTCTCTCTCTCTTTCTACCATGGCTTGAGGCAGAGCTCTCCAGTGAGCTCACACAGATCTGGCCTCTGGAGAGGACTGAAAAGTGGACTTAAAGAGCTCAGAGGAAAGGCGAACATGTGTGTGAGTGTCTTTATGTGTGTGTGTGTGTGTGTGTGTGTGTGTGTGTGTGTGTGTGTGTGGGTGGGTGGGGGGGTATGTGGGTGGGTGAGACAGAGAGAGACTAGAGAGAGCGCTTGAGTGTGGAGCAGAAGTGTAACTGCAGAGACGCTACATTAAAGAAGATGTGCTGTGTGTATATTATTATGTGTGTGTATTTACAGTGTAAGGAAGCACTATAAAAAATACAGTCATTTTTCTTTTGCTATCATAATCTATGTTTATAAATTTTTTCGACTCTAATAGTTACTTGCAATCATTTGTGAGAGACGATCAGAGAGACTATCAGGAATGAGATTTTCAATAAAGTTATATGTATTTTAAACATTAATGCATTTTATTTTATGTTTACATCACTGTAAAGGGGCTATTTTTTTTATTTGTTATCTTTACAGCATATTACATATGACTTTACATTTACCTGGGATAGGCTCCATGCTCCCCCCGTGACCCTGTGTAGGATAAGCGGTACAGAAAATGGATAAATGGATGCATAGATACTTTTGTCACATGAACTTTGAAAATATTTCACCAAAGTAATTTTTTTTTATAAATCTTCCTATACTGCAAGTCCTGCAAAGATCATGTTTAATAAGATAGATTAACAAACACGCCTGTAAACACAGTCATTCTGTTTCACATACACAACGTTTTCTCCCTTGGCACGATTCGTTGTTGCATATGAGAACACAGCGAATGTGGACCAATGTGGACCAAAACCACTGGGTAAAGAGCGTCTGAGTTAGCTGGTCTCAGATCCAGTCATGTACTCTAGTGTGGTTTGATTTCAGTGAGAAGTGGGGCAGTGGTGGCTCAGTGGTTAAAGGCTCTGGGTTACTGATCAGATGGTCAGAAGTTCAAGCCCCAGCACTGCCAAGGTACTACTGCTGAGCCCTTGAGCAAGGCCTGTAACCCTCAATTGCTCAGATGTATAAATGAGATAAATGTAAGTTGTTCTGGATAAGGGTGTCTGCCAAAATGCTGTAGATGTAAATGAGAAAGTAATTCAATGCTGAATCCACCAACTGCAGTAAATGATCTAAATGGCTGTGTATTTTGGGGTGCAGCATTTTTTTGCTAAACTGAGCCACAAAGCACAAACTGAGTGAAACGACAGGGCTGTAGTTCAGCGGAAATTTAACACGTCCTGGATATTTGGCCCAACAAGCAAAATGGGTGCTAAATTTGTTTGTTTATTTGTTTGTTTAAGTGTCGGCTTTGTGTTCTCTGCGCTTGGGTGATTATTAGTGTGCACCTGACAAGGGTTTTAGGTAACACATTACAATAACAGTACATGAAAAAAACGTACTAACATGTACTTAAGGTGGTCGTTATTCATGCATGAATTCATCAGACTCACATCATAGTTAAGGTTAGCTCTTCATTAGTTTGTGATTAGTACACGCCTTACTTAACTCAATCTGTGTTTGTTGTCATATTTCTGATTTCTGATCTTTGTGCTTTTTGGTTTGGTTTTTTTTCTATGCGTGAAACCAAACCAAACAGTAAACGAACCAAAAGAATGAATTCCCTTCCGATTTAGACTCGGCAAACAGATTAACAGGTGTGAAAGCACGCGGAAACCTTGATCGCTAAGTGTGACTTCCTCATACAGTGAATGTCAGGTTTTAAACAAGTTGTTGGATAGTTACATGCCGTGAAGAAGGAGCTGTCAGTTTGTAATCAGGTACCTGTTTTCAAAATGTTCATGATGCTCCTGGGCCATAATTGGAATGGAATTGGAAACTTTAAACACAATTTTCTCCATAGAGCATTACTCATGGTTGAGATACTACAGTACATACAAAAGAGAAACGTATATTCAGCTCAGTCTGTAGGTTTCAGAACTTTATGCAGGAGAAATGGACAGAATGTGACCTTGTGAACGGTCCAAGGTCACCCAAAAATCTCTCCTCATCATACTCAACTCATGCTGCATCACAGATCAGCGTAACTCACTTGGACGAATGTGCTCGTCTGCTCTCTTCCGCATACACGAGGCTGTGATGGCATTGATAGTTCAAATGTTTTTCTGTTGTGCCACTCAGGAGCCATTATTAGCATTTTACAGCAGTGAAACTAGTCATCATTCACTTCTATCCGGTCCACACTTCACTTCCAACACACCTTTAGTCATCACCGTCCAATGCTTTTCATATATTCCATGTGTTTTTCAAATGTTATTTCATAGTTGACTTTAAAGCATAATACTAGTCTAAAACAGTACGGATGGTTGCTATTCTCACAGCAATAGGTCTCAGGAGGAGCTTTCAGGTGTGTTGCTCTCCTTACAGCATTTTGGTCTCTCGTAAACCTACACCTCCTCTCTAACACGTTCTGGGAAAGCAATCAGTGACATCATGGCGCTTCAGAAATGGCCTTCTGGACTTTAACTTCAGGGGGAAGCAGATGATGGTGGGCTTAATGGTTACATGGAGTGGAACCAAACCAGGAGAGTTCACGAGTCAGTCTCTCAGACATCACGGACAGTCGGACACATATCTTGTGTTAGTTAAACTCTTCAGGTCTTCTGGCAGTAAGCCCGGGTTCTGATTCACGATGGACTTTATAAAATATAATTCAAATGTTTATGTTCACTGTGTGTGTATATGGAAGGATGACCATAAATACCAGCCCGTCGTTTTTCTTCTCTAATGTTTATAGATATAATTTAAAGTTCCTAGGGACATTCTGTCTTAAGCTGTATGGTTCTTCCTGGTCTTTGAAAGTAAGCTCATAAAATGCAGGATTTCTTGCTGATATCTGGCTGCGTTTAATATTTCAGAACAATTCATTACAATGGCGTGAGTGTAAAAAAAGGTGGGGGGGTTGGGTTAAAATGACTACATTACTATCAAGAGGTATGGTTAGGCATGCCACACCAATCCTTTCTCATTTCCTTCAAAAACTGAGGCCTTGATTTACTAAGATCCCAAATAAAAAGACTAATTCATATGTAATGTCTGATAAATTGCACATGCGGTTAGTGTGCGTGTTGCGGCTGATATGTGAAAAATAATAGCTAAAAATAAATAAATAAAATGCCTTCACATTCAAAGTGAACATAATATTCAGTTGATGTTTTGTGCTTTAAGAGTAAACTGAATCTTGACACGTCTCCATGAATGAACACAAATTGATTGTTTGTAGAGTGTAGATGTTCATGATTGCGTTGCATATCACAGGCCATTCCCAGGGTTTTTGATTGCATTTAGCATTGAAGATGTGAACGAATGCAGCTTTACCTGTAGACATGATTACCAAGACATGATTTCATTCAACTGAGGCACAAATTATGAAATTTTATTATAAAATGCACTTCCGCTATTTTAGTACCCACCCTTCGGCCGTATTCATTTGCATACGCAATCCTCCTTCCTGTAGTGTCTTTCACTTAGGCTTCGTACAGTACATCACATTGTCTGTGCTCAATTATTTCATTTGCATAGAGACCTTGAACTGTATTTTGCACTTTTAAGTCGAAATGAAATATCCTTTATGGTCAAAACCCAAAACGGATGAAAAAAAAAACGTGTGAATGACTTAATCCTCCACTGACCCTGTAGGTAAATCAGCTTGTACTTTTGTTTTGCGGGTGTTACAAAGTTTGCATGTGTTTTTACACATGCAAACATTTAGCAAATCAGAGCTTGGATGCATGCCAAGAGCTCAGCATAGTAACACTAGATTTCCCCAACAGATTTCACGTCCATATTTTGGTGCGAGCATGACTGTCTGTCTGGCTGACTTAATTTATACACAAATCCTTGTCTACTGTATATACTATGATGGCAGTTAGTTAAATTTAACTTTGCTATTTAAATAGTTTATTGATTTTATTACAAGTATGGCGATCTGGGCTTTCCTGAAGCATTGCAGCACAAAGGTCATCATGAAATGTTAAAGCAAGCATAACATTCGACACTGATCCCTGGTTTGAATGAGGTATCAACTGTCTGATTCACATTCACTGGCTACAGCTTCATTCATTAACTGCTTTATCCTGGACAGGGTCACGTTAAATCCGGAGTCAATCCCGGTTACACTGAGCGCAGGGCAGGGATACACCCTGGGTAAGACACCAGTTTAGGGCACTATGTACACACACACACACACTCACGCACACATTGACACACAGACACAATTTGGCATAGTCAATTCATCATCCATACTAAACTGTACCGTTCCTCATTGCTTTGGTGGTATCCTGAAGCATACAACTTTTATAGCTTTAGTGTGTATCTTTTGAATAGAAAGATTCATATATGTAGTATACCAATATAAGTTTTACTCTAAAAGTACCTCTGAACCCTATTTAGAAATTTTGGCTAATATACAAGTCGAATAAGAGCCTGTATGAGAATAGAATATAAAATGATAAAATGTCATTCAGCAACATATAACCATGACAGCAGTTTTTGTCAAGTGCACGTATCCTGTGTACCCAAGCGAGAGTTTTCAATGCAGCAGGAAGGTAAATGCAAATGAACGTGCAAATGGCTCCAGGGCGAAGAAAGCCGTAGGAACCACAGCAAGAGTACTGTAACGCGATTGTACACCGGTGTCATATCAGGCAGGGCTGAAGGGCGAGACGAACCACAGCAGAGTATCAGGGCTTAACATGCTAGGTTGGGGTGATTACCTTTACAAACTTGCTTTTAGACAGAATTAGCATTCATTTGCCTGGGTTTATTTTATTTTCCAGTTCATCAGAGATTTGCTTTGGCAGTGTGCAAACAAGGTCAGCCCCAAGGACACAACGTGAAACTCTAGACTGCCTGTTAATTAAGACAACAAAACCTTGATTCAAATTTGCGTTCAAAGAAATTACAGTGAGAAAATAATACAGCACGGAACGTAGTACATGTGGACCTTGAGTAGACATTGTCTAATAGTGATTTCATTATTAATGTGAAGAGAGGTCATGTGGTCTGTTTGGAAGAAGACTGCAGGTGTGGGCAGTAATATGATCGATGCTAAATTCACTGCTACAGAGTCAAATGATTTAGCGTAACTTGCTTCAGTTTCATTAAAAAAAAATAGTCAAATGTCACCAGTGGAAACATCTGTAGCATCTGGACCATACACTGGGGGTTGTATCTTGTTCTTTGTTGTAACTAACTCTGACACATTATCAAAAGTTGAGGTTTTATTGGGGACACATTCATATGTTCATACAGTACCATGGTCTGTGTGCCATAGCAATCGATTTTATAGCTTTAAGACCTCACATAATTTATCTGATAACATTAATGCATATTTTAAAAATACAGCAAACACAAACTCCAAACTTTGCAATGCACGGGTCATGGTATTCAGAGTTAAGTTCAGCACTCGGAGTGAGGATTTAATGCTGAAATTGCACTCAGACCTCAGACATAACTACAGAATATCCAGACAGTTGCAAAGGAGTTTTGCATGTTGGGCGGAGTTTGCCGGAAAATAGAGACGTGTCTCAGTTACACGCGACCTTGAGCTTAAGCCTCGTGTGACCCAAGTGAGAAGCAGTATTAAGTCCGGCTCTACTGTTTGACAGTTTCGCTGCAACCACAGTGTCATTTGTTACACTGAAACACATTTTGGACAAACACTTGCAGAATTGTATTTGAGAGCAAGGTTAAATATATATATATACATGAATCAATGAATCATATGAGTTGTTCGTTAACCTGAGACAACACATCCTACTTATCATGAGGGCCAGATTTTATATGGCACGTTGATTATTCTACACATAAACAGACTTGTTTACACTCACTCGACACACAGTATTGCTCAGTGTACAGTAGCTTGTTCTCTGGATATATCGAGCCTTATCGTTGTTATTGCTTTTCTGGTTTTGATCTTCGTCTCGTTTCCTGGTTCCCGATTCTAGTACTGTCTACGGTCTGTTTGTTGATCTCCTGACCCTCGCCTGTTATCACGTTTACGACCTTGCCTTGCGTTTTGGATTTGTCTTCCAGTTCTAAAATAAAGCATTTTAACCTGCACCTGCAACCTCAGTCCATATTTTCTATCCCCCAGGTTTTTTTTCCCTGAAGGAAATTGCTTGTCTTTATAACCAGTAGTCTACACACGATAAATAGTTTTTTTTTTTTAAATAATAATAATTTTAATCAGCTGCCCAGAAATTAAAGTTAAGCACCTGAATGTGCTGACACAGAGAACTCTCCCCATGCAAATATTGATGCAACTTTTGAACTTAAGTTATTAATTGTGACTATATGAGGCAGGGGACACCCTGGATGGGGTGCCAACCCATCACAGGGCACAATTGCACACACTATGGACAATTTGGGAATGCCAATCAGCCTACAACACATCTTTGGACTGGAGGTGGGATTCGAACCCTCAACCCTGGAGGTGCAAGGCAAATGTGCCAACCACTAAGCCACCCTGGATATGTTCTTGCTGCAACCAAAAAAAAAAAAACCTTTGGCTTTAGAATTAATTCTAGTGTTCTGCAAAAATATCCATATTGACTCCACTAATAACTTCTCTTAGACCTCCATTATAATGGACTTTCTTATAGTGACGTTTTAAAAATCATTTGTGAATCACACACCTCTAGTATTCGTAAAGCTGTGTCGATTTTTATTGCAACGGTATGTTAAAGATGGCGTATTAGTGTCATAAAGAGGTCTCTCAGTTGCTTGAGTCAGTTTAAAGTTGTAAAGGTAATGTTACAAATCACAGCAGGATTTAGCAGAAAGGCTGCCAAGGCGTATATAACTATCAGGTTGGACAGTGTTCTGGGGATAAAGCTGTCTTCTGCCGGCCACTGCGGGACCGTAAAAAGTTTGGACCGGTAATAAGTGGCTCGTTTTTTAAATGAATCTGCGTCAGTCAGAGGCGGAGAGAGAGCTGAGGAGTGAGAGCTTGGCCCAGCTTTCATCCAACGGTAATGACTCACTCGTAAGCATGAGACAGAGAGAGAGAGAGAGAGAGAGAGGGCATGAAATTCACATTTCTATATTTGAGGACAGGATCAAGCTTCTCTGTGGTGACTGGTAAGTGAAAAGACAGAAAAACCAACATTACGCACACGCTGACTTTAAAGTGAACTGTTGTTTGGAACGTATGGAAGACTGAATGCACACACACACACACACACACACACACACACACACACACACACACACACACACACACACAAATACACTCCCTCCTTAGCCTATTCAACTCAATATCAGGCCCTTATCAGTGACCTCTCAGAAACATTCCTGCATAATGTCTTGTTCTGGAATCTGGTCTGTTGACCCTCTGTAGATATTTCAGTAAGCGTCCCCGAGGACTCTTCTTCCACCAGACTCATCTAAACCTAGTCCTTAGTCCTTCCATCTAAACGCCCTGTCCACTAGACGTCCTTATTATGTAATTTACTGTTTTACATTCCCTTATATTTGATTCTGCAGAATCGGCAGATTACCCTTAATATGGGACGTTGGAAATATATGGTTAATGCAGGCTTTCATGCTTTTCCCTTTTTAATCCACTGAATATTTAAGGTGGAACTCAAGGACAAGCAGAAATATAGAGGTCACATATTCTTTTCTGGAAATGATCAGAATGAATGAAAGCTTAAGGAAGAAAGAAAAAGTCCTAATAATTTCCCTTCAATTTGCTTTCAAACCAGGATTAAGGCCCACAATCGCAAAAATCAAGTCCAAGTTTAGGTCAGCTGCGCAGTCTGAAAAGAAAGATCTTTTAAGAGCAGAAAGTTACTGGTGTTGTAATTGGCTGAGTGTGCATTAGGTTTTGGCCATCAGATTAAGGGCTGGATTCTTTGAGAGATATAGAGGATGAGAAGCCACTCGTTCCTGGATGAGTCGTTTCATTCTGTCCATTCTACACACTCAGCACATTATTCATCCTCAGTCTCCGAGGCTGATAAAGGCACCTGCCAGAGAAAGAGTGGAGAGGGAGAGAGAAAGGGGGAGAAGGAAATAATAAAGAAATTTTACATAGCTGAGAGAGTTGGTTAGAGAATGAGACAGTCCTACAGTATTTCGCTGGAAGTAGTGAAATGTCTTTTCACATAAATTTTTAATAACTTCAATAATAAATGAAGAATAAGATCTATAGTAATAGTCATTTGTGAGTAAATATTAATTATTAAATAATGCATAAAGTATTTATCACCAATACAACTATTACTACTACTACTACTACTACAAAAAAGAATAATAATAATAATAATAATAATAATAATAATAATAATAATACTTTGTGTATAGTACTTCTAAATATAATGCTCATTAAATTGTATTTTGTTAATAAAAATATATAATGTCTTGATTTATTGTTACAATGTTGATAGTTTTGTTACTATTATTATTATTATTATTATTATTATTATTATTATTATTATTATTATTATTATTATTATTATTATTATTATTATTATTAGCTGTAGTAGTAGTAGTAGTTATTGCTGCTGTCATTGTTCTAATAGTAGTAGTAATAATATTAGTATTAATAAATATGTAATAACACTTTGTATATAGTTGTACTTGTAAAATAATGATGCATATTGAAATTGAATGCTAATAATATAGAATGCAGCTGATAGTATGTAATGTCACTATTATTATTATTATTATTATTATTACTGTTGTTGTTGTTGTCCCTGTTGTTGCTTATTGTTTTTAGACATGCAATTCAATTCTTCCTCAGAAATTCAGAAATGTTCAGATTTTTATTTTTTAAAGGAAAAACAAACAAACCTCAAGATAATAATAATTACAAAATAATTCAAGTGTTTTATATTTCAAAGATGAAAGTTACAAATGAAAGCCTTTAAGAGAAATGCATCTTTTAATACAAACAGGAATACAAATACGCTCCACAGTTGGTCCGTTTTCTATTTAAAGCTAGTAATAAAATTCTTTCAGACAGCGGCTGCACATTTACAGCAAAGATGTTGGAGTACAGTGAAGCCTTGCATTCAGGGCAGAAATGCCACGCCACACACTTTGCAATGGCGCCTGAAAGAGGCAGCAACGCAGGCGACGCTGACAATGCCTGTCCTAATCTGGCCAGCTCTGTGCTAAACACACTGTGTGACAGCTCTCCGTACGCTTGGGGAAAAAGTCAGGGCTCATTCCGGCACCATCTCTCAGCAAACAAAGGACAAGGCTCCGAGCTCCCCTGTGGGAATGGCGAGCTCGGGCCAGAAGATTTGAGCACGTCGCCGATTGATAATGTCAGTTACTGGAGATATGGAGTGTCATTTTAGTGAACGTGGGATCAAAAAAAAGAGGGGGGTTGACAGAGTGTCATTTGTTTGCTTTGATACAAGATCGTAGCCGAGGAAGAGAGTACAGTGTGTGTGTGTGTGTGTGTGTGTGTGTGTGTGACTGAGATAATGATAGAGAGAGAGAGAGAATGAATAAATGAATGTCTGAGCATGTTATGTTAGTGTGTGTGTGTGTGTGTCGGTGTGTATGTGCTTTGTGTCTGTGAGAGAGTGCGCCAGAGTGAAAAGTGTGTGAAGTGTGTGTATGTGTGTGTGTGTGTGTGTGGTGTGTAAAGCCCCACTACTTCAACAAGAGATCTTTTGACGCCTCCCTTTGTACAACATGCAGCTCTCAGCACCAGTAATTACAATCCAAAATCCTCTACTCTCACCCTGTGCACTACCCTTAACCCCGACGACCCCGGTGACCCCGATGACCCCAATGACCTAAGCACCATCACCACTCTTACAGCCCCAAGTGACGCTTCAGTCACCAATAACTGTTTTAGATGCGGTCTTGTGCCTAATCGGAACCCCTCATGCTGTTTGCTATTATAAAAAGGCGGCGTCTTAAAACGGTTTGTCGATTTTGCCATATTTTATGACCGCTTTATTCGAGAATAAACATCTCACATGGCACAGCAGCTTAGGATCGGTTACTGCACAATGTGTATTACCTGAATGAGTTCGCAACAGCCCCTAGATGGATCTGATAACTGAGACATCAGGGTTATTTCTGTGTGTGTGTGTGTGTGTTGTATGTGAACAGGATAAACAAGCCGGTGCGGTGTTATTTATTGTGCTTTAATCCGAGCCAGCTGCGGCTGTAAACACTTTTATGACTCTTTAATGAAAACATGCTGCTGGGCCTCTGATCTGCCTCGGCAATCGAGAAGCATAATTTGTGTTGCACACCCAGCCACTGTCTCGCTGCACAAACCATGACATCGTTTTATCAGTTGTTTTCCCTCCTTCTGAGGTCAGGGCTCACTGTGGGGATATTAACCGAGATGCGGTAAATAGTTTGATTTCCTCACTGTGGTATCCCCCTCCTTGTCTGAAATCACACAGGCAGGAATGCTCCGTTTTCTATTTCTGGTTAAGGCCATAGGGGTTGTTTGTAAACACTGCTGGCAATAACTCTTTTTTTTTAAATGGCACTTTATTTTACTGCATTGCTCCCAAATGGCGGCTATTTTTTAAGCTAATACCACACATACACGTACACACACGTGCGCACACACACACACACACACACAGGTCAAGAAGATTTTCTGGGAAGTTTATTCTCAGAATTTGGCTTATGCTCATTGAAGGAGCTGGGATTTGTGTGTGTGTGTGTGTGTGTGTGTGTGTGTGTGTGTGTGTGTGTGTGTGTGTGTGTGTGTGTGTGTGTGTGTGTGTGTGGGGTCCTCCCTAAATACTGGCTAGCCAAATTCCACTCCCTAAAGCACTGCATGAGATAGAGAGCACCAGCATCATCTGCAGGAGATTACTGTAGACCAGATTATATTTCCGAGAATCCCACCAACCCACCTGCTTCACTGTAATACAACGCTAAACAAAATAACACTAAACACCACAGACACCATACATCATCATAAACACCGTCACATCAAACACTATGCATTAGAGCAAACACCACTACAGTAAACATGATCATAATAAATACCAACTAGATTAAATTGATCAAACACCTACCGAAAAGAAACATCACCAAAGATGGAAAACCTGACTAAACACAACAATCATAATAAACACCAGTTGTTGTTGTTGTTGTTTTTTGCAATGAACATCATGCACTGACAGAAAACAATATCCATGAAAGCCTAAAAACTACCATAATAAACACTACCTCTTGCAGTAAACACCACTCATCAGAATGAAATTGTATCAAAATTATGGCACCACCAATCAGATCACAGTAAAGACCACCATTCAGTAAACACCAATCAAACAGTTAAGACCATCATACTCAACATCACCCTCACACAAAATACAACCACCCATCACATTTAACCCCACAGTAAACACCACATTTTGCAGTAAACACTAAACACTACCCAATTTAAAAATAACCAGTAATAAACAATAGTCAAGAGTATCACAAAAAACACCATAACAGTAAATGCCACCTTTTTTAAACACCATGCCAGACAATATGGACAGTCGCAGCAAACACCACACTTCCCAGTAAACACAATGTCACAGAGAACATCCAACATAATAAACACATAAAAAACACCATTAGAATACAAGCTTCCCATCATAGTAAACACCACCACAGTAAATGTCATTATAGTAAACATACCTGTGACAGTAAACACCATTTCACCCTTCACAATAAACACCATCACAGTAAGCAAATCATAGTGAATGTTACAGTACAACTGTGCAACAATAACCACCACCTATTATAATAAACACCGTCCCAGTAAACACCCCCCACCAGAATATATATAATCATAGTAAACACCACTACCACAATAAACAGAATCATAGTAAACACCACCACCACAATAAACAGAATAATAGTAAACACCACCACAATAAACAGAATAATAGTAAACACCACCACCACAATAAACAGAATCATAGTAAACCCCACACACCAAAATAAATATAATCATATTAAACACCACCACCACAATAAACAGAATCATAGTAAACACGACCACCACCACAATAAACAGAATCATAGTAAACACCACCACCACAATAAACAGAATCATAGTAAACACGACCACCACCACAATAAACAGAATCATAGTAAACACCACCACCACAATAAACAGAATCATAGTAAACACCACCACCACAATAAACAGAATCATAGTAAACCCCACACACCAAAATAAATATAATCATATTAAACACCACCACCACAATAAACAGAATCATAGTAAACACGACCACCACCACAATAAACAGAATCATAGTAAACACCACTACCACAATAAACAGAATCATAGCAAACACCACCACCACAATAAACAGAATCATAGTAAACACCAACACCACAATAAACAGAATCATAGTAAACACCACCACCACAATAAACAGAATCATAGTAAACACCACCACCACAATAAACAGAATTCTAGTAAACACCACCACCACAATAAACAGAATTCTAGTAAACACCACCACCACAATAAACAGAATTCTAGTAAACACCACCACCACAATAAACAGAATCATAGTAAACACCAACACCACAATAAACAGAATAATAGTAAACACCACCACCACAATAAACAGAATCATAGTAAACACCACCACCACAATAAACAGAATCATAGTAAATACCACCACCACAACAAACAGAATCATAGTAAACACCACCACCACAATAAACAGAATCATAGTAAATACCACCACCACAACAAACAGAATCATAGTAAACACCACCACCACAATAAACAGAATCATAGTAAATACCACCACCACAACAAACAGAATCATAGTAAACACCACCACCACAATAAACAGAATCATAATAAACACCACCACCACCACAATAAACAGAATCATAGTAAACCCCACCCACCAAAATAAATATAATCATAGTAAACACCACCACCACCACAATAAACAGAATCATAGTAAACACCACCACCACAATAAACAGAATCATAGTAAACACCACCACCACAATAAACAGAATCATAGTAAACACCACCACCACAATAAACAGAATTCTAGTAAACACCACCACCACAATAAACAGAATTCTAGTAAACACCACCACCACAATAAACAGACTCATAGTAAACACCACCACCACAATAAACAGAATCATAGTAAACACCACCACCACCACCACAATAAACAGAATTCTAGTAAACACCACCACCACAATAAACAGAATTCTAGTAAACACCACCACCACAATAAACAGAATCATAGTAAACACCACCACCACAATAAACAGAATCATAGTAAACACCACCACCACAATAAACAGAATTCTAGTAAACACCACCACCACCACAATAAACAGAATCATAGTAAACACCACCACCACAATAAACAGAATCATAGTAAACACCACCACCCACCACAATAAACAGAATCATAGTAAACACCACCACCACAATAAACAGAATCATAGTAAACACCACCACCACAATAAACAGAATCATAGTAAACACCACCACCACAATAAACAGAATTCTAGTAAAACACCACCACCAATAAACAGAATTCTAGTAAACACCACCACCACAATAAACAGAATCATAGTAAACACCACCACCACAATAAACAGAATCATAGTAAACACCACCACCACAATAAACAGAATTCTAGTAAACACCACCACCACAATAAACAGAATCATAGTAAACACCACCACCACAATAAACAGAATCATAGTAAACACCACCACCACAATAAACAGAATCATAGTAAACACCACCACCACAATAAACAGAATTCTAGTAAACACCACCACCACAATAAACAGAATCATAGTAAACACCACCACCACAATAAACAGAATCATAGTAAACACCACCACCACAATAAACAAAATCATAGTAAACACCACCACCACAATAAACAGAATTCTAGTAAACACCACCACCACAATAAACAGAATAATAGTAAACGCCACCACCACAATAAACAGAATCATAGTAAACACCACCACCACAATAAACAAAATCATAGTAAACACCACCACCACAATAAACAGAATCATACTAAACACCACCGCCACAATAAACAGAATCATAGTAAACCCCACCTACCAAAATAAATATAATCATAGTAAACACCACCACCACAATAAACAGAATCATAGTAAACACCACCACCACAATAAACAGAATCATAGTAAACACCACTACCACAATAAACAGAATAATAGTAAACACCACCACCACAATAAACAGAATCATAGTAAACACCACCACCACAATAAACAGAATCATAGTAAACACCACCACAATAAACAGAATCATAGTAAACACCACCACCACAATAAACAAAATCATAGTAAACCCCACCCACCAAAATAAATATAATCATAGTAAACACCACCACCACCACCACAATAAACAGAATCATAGTAAACACCACCACCACAATAAACAGAATCATAGTAAACACCACCACCACAATAAACAGAATCATAGTAAACACCACTACCACAATAAACAGAATCATAGTAAACACCACCACCACAATAAACAGAATCATAGTAAACACCACCACCACAATAAACAGAATCATAGTGAACACAACCACCACAATAAACAGAATCATAGTAAACACCACCACCACAATAAACATAATCATCATAAACACCACCACCACAATAAACAGAATCATAGTAAACACCACCACCACCACAATAAACAGAATCATAGTAAACACCACCACCACAATAAACAGAATCCTAGTAAACACCACCACCACAATAAACAGAATCATAGTAAACACCACCACCACAATAAACAGAATCATAGTAAACACCACCTCCACAATAAACAGAATCATAGTAAACACCACCACCACAATAAACAGAATCATAGTAAACACCACCACCACAATAAACAGAATCATAGTAAACACCACCACCACAATAAACAGAATCATAGTAAACACCACCACCACAATAAACATAATCATAGTAAACACCACCACCACCACAATAAACAGAATCATAGTAAACCCCACCCACCAAAATAAATATAATCATAGTAAACACCACCAACACAATAAACAGAATTCTAGTAAACACCACCACCACAATAAACAGAATCATAGTAAACACCACCACCACAATAAACAGAATTCTAGTAAACACCACCACCACAATAAACATAATCATAGTAAACACCACCACCACCACAATAAACAGAATCATAGTAAACCCCACCCACCAAAATAAATATAATCATAGTAAACACCACCAACACAATAAACAGAATTCTAGTAAACACCACCACCACAATAAACAGAATCATAGTAAACACCACCACCACAATAAACAGAATTCTAGTAAACACCACCACCACAATAAACAGAATCATAGTAAACACCACCACAATAAACAGAATTCTAGTAAACACCACCCACCACAATAAACAGAATCATAGTAAACACCACCACCACCACAATAAACAGAATCATAGTAAACACCACCACCACCACCACAATACACAGAATTCTAGTAAACACCACCACCACAATAAACAGAATCATAGTAAACACCACCACCACAATAAACAGTATTCTAGTAAACACCACCACCACAATAAACAGAATAATAGTAAACACCACCACCACAATAAACAGAATCATAGTAAACACCACCACCACAATAAACAGAATCATAGTAAACACCACCACCACCACAATAAACAGAATCATAGTAAACCCCACCCACCAAAATAAATATAATCATAGTAAACACCACCACCACCACAATAAACAGAATCATAGTAAACACCACCACCACAATAAACAAAATCATAGTAAACACCACCACCACAATAAACAGAATCATAGTAAACACCACCACAATAAATATAATCATAGTAAACACCACCACCACAATAAACAGAATCATAGTAAACACCACCACAATAAATATAATCATAGTAAACACCACCACCACAATAAACAGAATTCTAGTAAACACCACCACCACAATAAACAGAATCATAGTAAACACCACCACCACAATAAACAGAATCATAGTAAACACCACCACCACAATAAACAGAATCATAGTAAACACCACCACAATAAACAGAATCATAGTAAACACCACCACAATAAATATAATCATAGTAAACACCACCACCACAATAAACAGAATTCTAGTAAACACCACCACCACAATAAACAGAATCATAGTAAACACCACCACCACAATAAACAGAATCATAGTAAACACCACCACCACAATAAACAGAATCATAGTAAACACCACTACCACAATAAACAGAATAATAGTAAACACCACCACCACAATAAACAGAATCATAGTAAACACCACCACCACAATAAACAGAATCATAGTAAACACCACCACCACAATAAACAGAATAATAGTAAACACCACCACAATAAACAGAATAATAGTAAACCCCACCCACCAAAATAAATATAATCATAGTAAACACCACCACCACCACAATAAACAGAATCATAGTAAACACCACCACAATAAATATAATCATAGTAAACACCACCACCACAATAAACAGAATTCTAGTAAACACCACCACCACAATAAACAGAATCATAGTAAACTCCACCACCACAATAAACAGAATCATAGTAAACACCACCTCCACAATAAACAGAATCATAGTAAACACCACAAGCGTAAACACCACCTTACATAGTAAACACCACACATTACAGCATCTATATTGGCAATTAAATTAAATAGCACCTACTACCGTAAACATGATTCCAATAAACACCAGCACAGTAAACACCATGTTACAGCATCTATATTGGCTATAAAAGTAAACTAATAACTAATATCTACACAGTAAACACTACCTATTTCAGTAAGCAACATAACAGTAAACAGCATTAAAGTAAAAACACCTCAGTAAACACTACACTATTACAGAAATACCAGTCACAGCCAAAAACATCACCTAACACAGTAAACACCACTGATTATAGTAAACATCATCACAGTGAACAGCTGCCTTCCATAATCAATATCAGTACAGGAAACACCATCAATCACAACAAACACTATCTGAATGAATACCACCCCTTACAGCAAACGCCATCACAGTGCCTAGGGAAAGGGTCGTGTTGGGCCATGTTTTATGAAGCTGCATGTTTTATAGAGCATGGCCCTTGCCCAAGTTGGATGCTTGTAAGAGCACAAGACTGTAAAATCCCTTTGATTAAATATATAGACTATCTTTGATATATTTAAATGCTGGTCTATATTAGATCTCACCTTCACCTGTCAGTCTTTAATCACTTTTCTTTTGTTTTTTGGTGCAGTCACTCACTCATTGAGAACCACACATTTCTCTTTAATTATGTATGGGAAAAAATGTTGTAGAACAGCCAATTCATGTAGCCAATTATGGTTTAATTTAATTACCTGTCGACTTTGATAATTATTACCCCTGATTAACCACAAAGCTTGCTCTTAAATGTTAATCGAAAATGGGCTAAAGTGCTGAAGTGTTTTTTTTTTTCATTCAGAATAGAGGATGTTATTAGATCTCAGTGACAGAGTAACTAACCTTTGCCTTAGCCTGCAATATGTCTGATAGGTTATGTGGTCACTATTCATCTATAATATTCTCAATGTGTGTGTGTGTGTCTGTGTGTGTGTGTGTAGTTCTGCCCTTGCTTGGGCCTTCAGCACCCCTATAGCGAAAGCCTTTATCTTCCTCAATGGCTGTTCTAGTTTAAAACCTCTCAAGACTTCCTGTCTGGTGCAAACAAGTAAACAAACAACAAACAAATAGATAAACAAACATTGCATCAGGAGCGAATGAAATGAGCTGCAAGCTCAAGAGGGAGTGAGAGAGGGAGGCGAGTGAGAGAGAAGCAAAAACAACAAAAAATAGAGGAGCAAATAAACAAAGATCAAACAAGCACAATTGTTTTGCATGTCCCTGGTTTTGGCAGTGTTCCTCCAGTATGCAGAGTGGTTAGACAAGACAGGAAGAGAAGAGAAGAGAAGAGAAGAGAAGAGAAGAGAAGAGAAGAGAAGAGAAGAGAAGAGAAGAGAAGAGAAGAGAAGAGAAGAGAAGAGAAGAGAAGAGGAATACAGTACAGTATAGTATGGTAAGTATAGAATAGTATAACATCATGCCAGAGTGATGAAGAAGTATGTGCACACTTCCTAGTGTCTCTTTGTTAGTCCACTTTGTTTGTGTTTGTGTACTGTAGCCCTAGGAGATGCTGAATGTAACAAAAAAAGATTGTCACTTTCTCATTCATCTCGCTCTCATCTACTTCTCTCTCTCAGGGTAGACATTTTTTTTCTGTATCCACCCCCCCCCCCCCACGTTCTCGCTTCGGTCTTAAATCCACATGACCTTTTGATGTCTGCTCCAGAAGCTGTAAGGTAGCTCATGTACATGGGAATTTCTCTCCTCAGTGTGGTCATATGACATGTCATAATGCAGCTTTGTCCAGATTATTCGGCCTCGCTTTTTAATACCTTGCCGATGTGAACTTGGCAAAGCTGATAAGTGGCGTCTTAGATTATAGACGGGCAGAAGATGATGTAAAGCAAAGTGCTTTGAGATATGCAACATCGTCCAGATGAACTTTAAGCTTGTGTATGGGGATTTGTGCCCGGTGTGATAGCATGTGTGAGCTAGTTAGAGGTTCGACTCAGCTGCACTTGAAGTTCTCTTTGTAATCCTTTTTGCTGCAGATGGCTCATTAGCTGGAGCAAGAGCAAGAGTGTTTAATCTTAGCCCTGTGATGGTGGAAGGATCAGCGTCTTGCTTTGTCTCATTGCAGAGCCAGGATATCTGCACTGGCCGAGTTTCCGTGCACTTTAACTGCATGTATGTGTGTGTGTGTGTGTGTGTGTGTGTGTGAGTGACCTGATGGGACAGAAAACCATTAGCCACTGCGCAAAAACTCGCAAGGCATCAAAGTCAAAGTCAGCCATCGTTTATGCTTGGCGGGACTTCGGAGTGAAGTCAGCATGGTTTTAGGGAGGTTGGCCCTCATAACTTTTTAGATTTTAGTTTTGGTTTTAGTGTTATTGATTTCTCTAAGTGGCTTCGACGGATAGAGGTCGTATCTGTCTGATGGACATCTGAAGGGCTGCCGTTTTTATCTGACAGTTAAAAGAAGGAAGGCGTTAGCATAGCCGGGTTTTAAGACATGTGGTATCAAAGGGGGCGCAAGAGGACACTAAGAGGTGACACTAAAAAAACACACACACACAAAAAAACAAGGATGCATTTGCACAATATTTATCTTGTTTCATGCTGAAAAAAAGAATGAACAGGGTATCCAGAAATCCAAGAACCAATGAGAGTAAAACTACATAGATGCCATTTTGTATTTATTGTGTACACATATGATCAACACATATGTTCACCATTTACGCCGTATACATTTTCTCATTGCTTTTGGACATTTCGGACACATTGTATTACTGCATCGTGTTCATATACGCTCTGGAGCTCCTCGAAATAGTTACGAACCCACAACCTCAAGCTAGATATGATTGGTTATAGGTTCATCTGCGATGGAACGGCATCCTACCACGGCCGTGTATTCCCATCTCATGTTTGGTGTTCCCTGGATAGACTCCAGGAGCGAGAACATCCACAAGGTCGAGGACGCGCCCTGAAATTTCACTTCTTCAAAGTTTGCCAACCTATCCATATCGATCTTCTTTCTTCTTCCTTTTGAACTTTTCCTCCTCTTTCCTCCTGTCTTGTTCTTCAGTATGCTCCGGAGCTCCTCGAAATAGTCACAAACCTACAACCTCAAGCTAGATATGATTGGTTCAATCTGCATGAATTACAAATGAGTAATAAACCGTAGTTTGGGTGGAAAGTGAGTTGACAAGACTCACCAGAAAGATGTAGCCATGCCGCTGAAGATCACTTAAAGTTTGAGCTGCACAACAATAAGTAAAGGTTCATCTACCAACCGTGGCGTGTATTCCCACATCATGCTTGGTGTTTCTCGGATCCACCATGACCCTGACCAGGAAAAAGTGCCACAGTGTGATGTTTTACTTTAACCTGTTTTTTGTTTTTATTATTTGTTGTTATTCCATTGTATAGACCTACTACATAACAATAGGAGAAGACTTTCTGGTCTTAAGTTTCTCTTTGTGTGTGTGTGTGTGTGTGTGTGTGTGTGTGTGGGGTTATAATAATAATAATTATAATAAGAATAATTCCCATGTTATTTCCCGAAGAACGAATGAGTTGCTGGTAACGGCTTTATTGTTTATTTGTCCCTGTTGCTAACATCTGTTGCATGTCGGTTGATAACACTGAAAGCCGTGGTGGCAGGACGTTAAAAAAGCACGTGCGCTCCCACCCACCCACTCACCCATCCACGCACACGCACGCGCGCACACACAACACACACTTGCAGCTCTGTTCCGGCGCGCGGGATTTGTGTTAACAGGAGCTTGGAGCTCGAGGAGGGGAACGTGCACGCGCACCTGTTTTAGGCGCATTACGGTAGAGTCAATTGTCCTCCAAACACATCACCGCCGCTGCGCGCGAGCCGGAGTAATCCAACACTGATTTCTCCACGAAAAGAGAAAGAGTGAGCGAGGTGCGGGACAGGGGGATGCCAGAGAAGGCGAAGCGTTGCTGAGTCTTGAGAAGAACAAGAAAAGAAGTGACAGTGAAGAAGAAGGAGGAGAAGAAGAAGAAGAAGAAGAAGAAGAAGAAGAAGGGGGAAAAGCACGGAGAGGAGGGAAAAGAGAGAAGGGGAAGAAGCAGCTCCGGAGCGGCGTGCTCGTTTTCGCTTTCATGAACTTTTCCCGAGCGGTGACCATGAGCTGGTGTGCGGCGGGGCATTGTTTCTGTTGATCGTCCGGTCCGAGACAGGAAGCGAATACACGCGCAGAACCAAACAACAACAACAAAAAAACACACAGGAAGGACTATAATAAAGACCAAGCAAGTCATCTGAAAGTAATGATCCCGCGATATTGATCACAGATCGCAGGGTAAAACAAATTTTTTTTTTTTGTTACTTTTTTTTTTTTTTTTTTGTGTGCTCGCATCCTCCTGCGTCTCGGCGGTGTGTGTGAGTGTGTGAGCGGCTTTTGGAAATCTCCGGGACGTTTCAGCCAACCTGGGAGCGAGAACATCCACATGGTCGAGCGCGCGCCCTGAAAGTTCACTTCTTCCGAGTTTGCCAACAGGTCCATATCATTCTTATTTCTCCTTCCTTTTTTAAAAAAAAAAAAAACTTTTCCTTTCCTCTTTCCCCCTGTCTTGTTCTTCACTAGTGTAATAAGTGTTATTTAGCGGGCGGGAGGCAGGGGAGGGGGGAAAGAAAGAAAGAAAGAAAGCGAGCGCGTGCGAGTAGGGTAGTGTGTCATTTCTTCAAAACTAAACCAAACTAAAACAATCGAATGTAAAAATAAATAAATAAATAAAACAATGTAAAAAAAATAATAATAAATAAATAGAATTTCTCACCTGAATTCTGATCTGGAAAAAAAAAATAAGTTAGCTAGAATAGGCTATCATAGGTTTATTTATTTATTTAGGATTGTTTGTGTTTTTGTTTTGTTTTCCCGTCTGCTGTGCAATATTAGGAAATGCAATCACTTCTCACTCGAGTGACGCTTTAATGAAAGTTTGAGCAAAGTTCTCTGAAATGCACTGAAAGTCGAGAAGTCATGTAGGCTTTTAATCCATCCCTATTTAATCCGAGTCTGAAGCAGTGTGCATCACAACAGCAGGACTCTCGAGCTCCAACACTCGCCACATATTGTCCAGAAGTCCAGGGAAACTTGTGACAGCTTATTGACAGGTTTTTTCACCCGCTCTTCTTCCCTGTCTGGCCTTTCTGTTCAAATCACTGCTGATCAAACTCACCCCTAGTCGATTGAGCATCCTAGGCAGAAAGAACAAGGGTTTCAATAATAATAGCCTAGTAATAATAATAATAATAATAATAATAATAATTATAATAATAGCCTGATTAAATAAAGCAGTGCGTCAGAGGCCTAACATGATTTGGATTCAAACTCGGCATTATTAGTATGGTATGCTCTTTATTAATAATCAGGTCTAATAAACTTATTTTTTTTAAAATGAATAAATAAACCGTTTTTTTTGTGTGTGCTCGTCGTAGTGTTGAGAGCGTGCACGCGTTCAACTGCTCAGTTACACGCAGCGTTCAAGTTTCCCAAACGTTCAGTTTTGAGATCTTTCTTTCTTTCTGTCTTTTCAATCCGCAAACAGGCCAAAAATAAATAAGTGATTTGCGTTAAAAAAATAAATAAATAAAGAAAATAAATAAAATGGTGCTGGGGCTAATCGTTTAGAAAGAGTTTCTCAAACAAACAAACAAACAAACAAACAAACAAAACCAAAACAACAACTTGAAATGAACATGAAGCGAGCGTGTTTGGAGCGCGCGAGACTTGACACCGCCGATATTTCGCATGACAGATGGTTATTGATCCATGTGGATTTAAGTCTTCTAGAACTCTTTAGAAGAACAGTTACGGCTGTCTTCTGATTTCCGTGAAAACGGAAACTTGTCAGGAGTGGAACTCTGACCTGCTGGGTATTATTTGAGCGTTAAAAAAATAAATAAAATAAAATAGAAATAAAATGATGAACACTGCGCGAGAACGCTTAATCCCTGTAAGGAAAAGTGAGTATTAGTGAGGCTTCGCCTCGCGCTCCGTTTAGGCTCCACGCGCACAATTAATAAACAGTGCAAAGCAGGCCTTTCCCAGTTTTATTCTTCTCTATTTCTCTCTTAATTAAAAGGTCGTCCACGTAATATTAATTGAACAATTGTGGGGGAAAATGTAAACATGGGCAATGATTTAATTTTTTGTATATCTTCAAAGTTTTCCTTGCACTATGTGAATGTATGTGTGTATTTTAATATATATATATATATATATATATATATATATATATATATATATATATATATATATATATATATATATGCTGTGTATATATAGTGCACAAATAGTAGGAATGAAGGAATTACATTTAAAGGTAAGGTTACGTGTGTAAAGACTGAATTCTAAAAGCATGCTTTGCACATGTGAAATATGAATAATAAATCACTACAGTCTGCAGTCTAGATTATACTGATATGTGGCTCTTACCACAAATGTTCACTGATATGTAAACTGTACACACACACACACACACACACAGAGGACGGCACAGTGTTTGACATGCGTGTTATTACGGGGGTGACTGATGCAGGACAGGGCTTCGGGTGCTATAAATTTCCTCTAGCGGCTTTCTGACCCTGTTTCCCAGTGGCATTCCTGCCATCGCCCGGTGCCGTTCACAGCGCTGAGAACGTTTCAATCCGCTCATGGCCTTTGAACGCAATCACTGCTATAAACGGAGCTGTTTTCTGCTTTCTGATTCCTGACCTCTGGCTAATTTTTACAGGAAAGAATCCAAATGTATGATCTGCTTCTCCCGTGCGTGGTTATGCGGTACTGGATGTCGAAATGAACTCGAACTTTCTTTCCTGAGATCACCTGCAGTCTCAGAAATACTATGTTTAGGAAGAAAGACAAAATCTGAATTTTCTTTAGGAGTTAGTCTGTCGTTTGGTATTTCGGTATTACACAGTTCGGTTTGCTCTGGTAAGATTATATTATATATTATATTATGTATCCTGAAGAGGCAAAAAAAAAAGGATTGTGTAAATTTGCCGTTTTTCCCTCTACCTGCTCTTTTCAGTCATGCTTGAATGATGGCGTAATTCAGTGTGAAGCCCAACCAGGCAAAGAGCACAGATCTTCCCTTTCTTCGCGAATACAAATGATAGTAATGAGGATAATTCCGAGGAGGCGACTTCAGCCGCATTGTGCGCTTTTGTGTCGCTTTTGGAGCCGCAAGTGGCAACGGCCCCACTTCAGACAAATCGTTTTCACACACCAAACGCTAGAAGAAGAAGAAGAAGAAGAAGCAGGGGGAAAAAAAAAGAAGGAGGTCTGAAACATCGCACACTTCAGTTAAAAAAAAAAGAAATAATTAAAAGCATGTTATTTAATTCTCATTTTATTTCATATTAGAATGCATTTTAATTTGAAGTGAGAGAGGAGTGTGTGAACAGGCATTCCAAAGTTTTTGTGTAGTGATGTTAGACAGGTCAGTGTGTGTGTGTGTGTGTGTGTGTGTGTGTGTGTGTGTGTGTGTGCCTAAAAACATTTAATGTGTGCCGTTGAAAGAGGAATAATTGTGTGTTGTATCAGTTCAGTTTTGGAACTAACAGATGTCAGCCTTGGTAGTGTTTGATGGTTTTGTAAAAAGAAGGATGTGCTTTAGCTAATTGTGTGTGTGTGTGTGTGTGTGTGAGAGAGAGAGCTCTAGTCAAGTGATATGGATGTGGATTTAAGTTTTTATTCCTCGCTGCCCTCATTTCAAGCACTTTTGATATTACAAAGCGTCGTCCTCTGCACTTGTTGGCTCCGTCGCCATTAAACACTTTCAAAAATAATGTTATTTTTTTTTTGTGTGTGTGTGCTCGAGTACTTTTTTTTTTAACCGATCAAAGTGTTTTTGAAGAGTAACACACACCCATGTGTAAATGAAGATTTTTCGTTGATTTGTTTGACCTCACGTCACGTCGTCGAGCATTTCCCAACACGTTTCCACCGCACTCGAACGCGCTGGTGCAAAATACGCAATGATTAAGTTTGCTTCTTTTATACTCTCGCGAACCCTCGGCGAAAGGTCAGGCCAGGATTTTACGGCCATTCGCCTCCTTTGAATGCGTCGCCTCTTGCGCTGACCAGCAGTAAACCAGCAGCGCCGTAGAAATGGTGATTAAACATGTGGTTTTAATTGACGATGTTATTCAGTGGAACGGCGAGCCAGGGCATTTTCTTGTGCGAATAATAAATTACACACGTTTTTAGACAGTGAGGCCTGTTTTTATTATGACTCGGAGAGCGGTGTCGTTTTTTTTTCTTTCTTTCTTTTTCTCCTCCGAGAGAAACGACCAAAAAAGAAATCATTTATTAAAAAAAATAAATAAATAAACGCTTTAACTTGAACACTTTGGCATTTGTGAATGAGGAAGAAAGGGAAGGTTTTCGGTGGATAGAGTGGCGATGTTTTCCACTTTATCTGATTAATTGAGGCACTGGGTTGTGTAGGGATGGCACAAACCCTGGAAGTTCTTGGATGAACGGCATGGCAGTCAGTCCTGGAGCTGCCGGAGGTAGAGAATTTTTCACATTCACTTTCAGAATAATTTTCGCCTTACATGGAGGCTAAACATCACAGGCAGCTTGAGTTCCTCTCTACAAGTTCTTTTCCTATATATATATATATATATGTATATGGACCTCCGGGAATGATCCTGCTGCATTCTTCCAGGTTGTTATGAGCAGAACGGATGCCTTTAAGGTCACCGTATGGATCTGGGTCGAAGCCCGTTTCCACTGAGAAGTGGCGTGAAGTCAGCGAGAGGAAGTCAGGATGGAAATGACAGTATTAGTGGCAGAGGTGTTGGTCATTATTCCTCGTGATCCATTAGCTAAGCGTCCCGGGAGAGCACTGGGCAGAGAGCAGGCCAGTTTTATGGCCTATTATCGGTGCTTGGAGGGAAAAGCGCAGCTCTCAAAACACTTGGACTGAAGAGCCAGGAAGAGGGAGAGATACGGAGAACGCGAACGAGGAAGTCGGAGCAGTAAGGAAGGGAGGGAGAAGGCGAAAGAGCCGAGGACGGAAGACGAAAGCGTTCGCGGTGCAACATCCCACTCAGACGAATCCGATCGATGCACACGGTGGCACGGTCCGAGTTTGGTTTAAGCGTTCAGCGCACGGGGCTTTAAAAAAAAAGAATAAAAAAAGAAGCTGCTCCTGCTAAGTTTGCATTCGGTCTGACAGCTGTATCTGGGTTATGGATTTTCTCTCAATCCTGCTTCTCCTCCCCTGGTTCTAACCTCCGCTGCTCTCCCTTTCACGAAGGTCTTCATAACACAGCGCTGTGTATATTTTGAAAACCCTAGTTAAAGACTGACAAACCATCACGTCCATCAGGCAGAGGAGCAGGAGGGGGAGGAGGGGGGGGGTCGAGCATACATATCAGTTAAGCTCCTCTGGAGTGAGGGGAAAAAAACGGTGAGCGAGAGAGAGAGAAACTTTCAGCAGTTTTTAATGCGACCATGAAAGACATGAGGGTGACGGCTAAATGACAGCTCCCGAGCGAATGCCATGGCGAACTCGCTTTAAGTTATGCGTATCTTTATTTATTTATAAAAAGAAAAATATATATACGCTCAGCTGAAATCCCATCAGCTCGCAAACGTGGTGCGATTAGCGAACTTCCGCCAGACTTGAGTAACCGGGAGTTTTAGAGTTCCTTTCCTCGCTCTTTTGTTTTCGCGACAAATCCTAAGCCGCATCCAGCTGCTGAAAGTGCGAGGAGAATGACAGAGGACGTCCCAGCAAATCCATTCTCATTCAGAAGTGACCATGTCAGTCACGTTCATCAGTTCATCCACAGAGTATCTGCCGAATCGAGGGAGTTAAAGGGCTGTTTCACCACATGGAAAATAATCATTCAGAAAAAACACAACCCACTTCTTTCCCCGTACAATCACACTTACGGAAAGTTTGCGTGGCTGTATTCAGGGACATCGAGTTGAAAATAAAGTTCAAGAGTTAAACAAAATCAGTTAATGCTCTTAATATTAATGGTACATTGTCATGAATGCTAGTTTTTGAGAATTTTCAGAGATGATCATTATGGAACAAGGGGCATTTATTGTCTTGTCCTTTGGGAAGCACTCAGGGTGAAGTGCCCTAGTATTTGTGTGTGTGTGTGTGTGTGTGTGGATATGTGTGTTGGTGTGGGTGTGTGTGTTTGTAGGTGTGTATGTGGATGTGGGTAGGTGTGGGTGGGTGGATGTGTGTGTGGATGTGTGTGTGGATGTGGGTATGTGTGGGTGGGTGTATGTGTGTGTGGATGTGGGTATGTGTGGGTGGGTGTATGTGTGTGTGGATGTGGGTATGTGTGGGTGGGTGGATGTGTGTGTGGATGTGGGTATGTGTGGGTGGGTGGATGTGTGTGTGTGGGTGTGGGTATGTGTGGGTGGGTGGATGTGTGTGTGGATGTGGATGTGGGTGTGTGGATGTGTGTGTGGATGTGGGTGGATGTGTGTGTGGATGTGGGTATGTGTGGGTGTGTGTGTGTGGATGTGGGTGGATGTGTGTGTGGATGTGGGTATGTGTGGTGTTGTGTGTGTGTGTGTGTGGATGTGGGTGGATGTGTGTGTGGATGTGGGTATGTGTGGGTGGGTATGTGTGTGTGGATGTGGATGTGGGAATGTGTGGGTGTGTGGATGTGTGTGTTGGATGTGGGTGGATGTGTGTGTGGATGTGTGTGTGTGTGGATGTGGGTGGATGTGTGTGTGGATGTGGGTATGTGTGTTGGGTGAGTGTATGTGTGTATGTCTGGGTGGGTGAGTGTATGTGTGGATGTGGGTATGTGTGGGTGTGTGGATGTGAGTATGTGTGGGTGGGTGTGTGGATGTGGGTATGTGTGGGTGGGTGGGTGTGTGGATGTGGGTATGTGTGGGTGGGTGGGTGGGTGTGGGTATGTGTGGGTGGGTGGGTGTGTGGATGTGGGTATGTGTGGGTGGGTGTGTGGATGTGGGTATGTGTGGGTGGGTGGGTGTGTGGATGTGGGTATGTGTGGGTGGGTGTGTGGATGTGGGTATGTGTGGGTGGGTGTGTGGATGTGGGTATGTGTGGGTGGGTGTGTGGATGTGGTTATGTGTGGGTGGGTGTGTGGATGTGGGTATGTGTGGGGGTGGTGTGTGGTGTGTGGTATGTGTGGGTGGATGTGTGGATGTGGTATGTGTGGGTGGGTGGGTGTTGATGTGGGTATGTGTGGGTGGGTGGTGTTGGATGTGGGTATGTGTGGGTGGGTGTGTGGATGTGGTATGTGTGGGTGGGTGGTGTGTGGATGTGGGTATGTGTGGGTGGGTGTGTGGATGTGGGTATGTGTGGGTGGGTGGGTGTGGATGTGGGTATGTGTGGGTGGGTGGGTGTGTGGATGTGGGTATGTGTGGGTGGGTGTGGATGTGGGTATGTGTGGGTGGGTGTGTGGATGTGGGTATGTGTAGGTGGGTGTGTGGATGTGGGTATGTGCAGGTGGGTGGGTGTGTGTGGATATATGTGTGTGTGTGTGTGTGTGTGTGTGGTGTAGTTAGCAGGACTCTTTTTTTCCCCGGAATGACACAGTGATTAGAGGATGTAGTGAGAGACCCGGAGAGTGAGAGAGAGACAGAGAGAGAGAGACACACAGAGAGAGAGACAGAGAGAGAGAGACACAGTGAGAGAGAGACAGAGAGAGAGACACAGAGAGAGAGAGACAGAGAGAGAGAGACACATAGAGAGAGACCGACAGAGAGAGACAGAGAGAGAGAGAGAGTGAGAGAAAAGATAAAGTTTCAGAGATTAGAGATTAGGTGATAAACCGTAATCTCAGCTCACACGGCATTGCCGAGACGCTTATGCTTCTGCGTTCATGTGCATGCGGTCATTCGGAAGTTCGAAAATTTCTGTCAGTTACTGAGACCGTCGAGCCTGCATGCACTGAACGCTACAAACTTTTTCCCATCATGCCTTAGAAGGAACGGATCTTGTTTAGTTTGTGTGTGTGTGTGTGTGTGTGTGTTTTCTTGAGCGTAGAACAGTCCTGAAAGTTTTAGATAAAGCACACACTTTTAAAAAGTAAAAGTAAAGCAAGGTTTTGTTTGGGTTATCAAATGCTACAGACTTTTAGAACATTTAATTAATTTATTATTATTATTATTATTAGTATTATTATTATTAGTTTGGTTTTGTTTTAAAGATCAACTCATGACGCAGCACTCGACTCCACACATGAGCAATGAAATTTTGTAGAAATGCTTTTTTTTTTTCTTTACTTGAAACGTGTCTGATGAGGATCAAGAGAATCGAGATTGATTTGAGTTAGACCGAGCTGGAATTTTTAAAAAAGGTGCATGCGAGATTTTTTTTCTTATAAAAAGCCTTATGATTAAAAAAAGTACATTTTCTACTGCACTATAAATTATTATTATTATTATTTTATTTTATTTTTCTAAAATTCTTCTTATTATATTTTTTTGACAAAAAACTATGTGTGTGTGTGTGTGTGTGTGTGTGGTGCGTGTGTGTGTGTGTGTGTGTGTGTGTGTGTGGGTGCACTTGCTGAGATGGAGTAACCATTGAGTAGAACTGCTTTTTTGTACTCCATCTGCGGGCAGCAGGCATTGTTGACCGAGGCACATCTGCCACTATATTATCCCCAGCTGTTATCTGCATAATTGTGGAATCCCCCCACACACACACAGTGTCCCCTGCCCTGCCTCCCTAGCTCCCTCCTCTGTGTGTGTGTCCTTGGCGTTGATGATCTGTGGTCAGACTTGGTTGAGGTGGGCACTAGAGGGGTGTCCTTGTATATATATATATATATATGTGTGTGTGTGTGTGTGTGTGTGTAAACCCGCCCTCACGGTCAGTGCCACTTGCCTGACATTTGCACAGGGATTTTGTGCAGGTAGCTCTCTCTTCTTACAGAAATAACACGGAGAGGATTTCCCTCATCTGTCCACTCCTCCTCTTACACTCGATTGAATTTTTTACTGGGTCAGTTTTACTCAGGTTGTGTGTTTGTGTGTGTGTGTGTGTGAGAGAGAGAGAGTGAGAGAGAGAGTGAGAGAGAGAGTGTGTTGCATGGCACTGCCTTTTGAAGTGCTCTCCGTTCTGATTAATTATTTTTTTTTGGTGCATTTTAAAGTCCCGACACGAATACATGCTTAATAATTAATCGTCAAACAAACGTACGATTTTGTCGAGTGGCATTGACAAAAGTCGTGACGAGTTTTTGTCCATTTTTCAACGCGCACAGGTTGTTCTAGGCAACGCGTTTGTCTGTAATTAAGCGCTTTCTTTCTTTCAACAGCAGATGCTCCCTCCTCCCCCTTTCCCTCACTCAGCATGAAGAAAGACTCATTATTTCTCTTTTAGTAATCCCAGTACTCTGTGT
This sequence comes from Ameiurus melas, assembly GCA_012411365.1. Taxonomy (NCBI): domain Eukaryota; kingdom Metazoa; phylum Chordata; class Actinopteri; order Siluriformes; family Ictaluridae; genus Ameiurus; species Ameiurus melas. The sequence continues at coordinate 15,097,100 of CM022752.1, forward strand.
GTGTGTGTGTGTGTGTGTGTGTGTGTCGGTCAAGAGAGAAGCCTTCCCTAAGCCTTCCCAAACTGACATCTCCTCTCCAGCAGCCTCATTGGGAAGATGTTTTATAGTTTCTTTCTGGCCGAGATAGAGACAACAGAGTTGTGTGTGTGTGTGTGTGTGTGCGCGTGCATGCGCGCGTGTGTGTGTGTGCGCACGTGAAGCGACGATTTTTCATTGCCACGCAAGTGAGTGCTCTTTTCCCGGCTCCTACTGATCACTTAAACAGCACTAGAGCTAAATCAAATGGTGACTTAAAGTAACCCGAGCTTCCTCTCTTTGTCTTTCCCCATCATTTCATTCCGTCTTCTATCTTCTTTTTTTTGTTTAATCGCCGTGACGGAAGCCATTTGCATCAAGACATCTTACCTTTTGAAATGAATTAGTCTCATGGCATCCTTGAATCCGTGATGAAGCGAGAGTGAATGTCTTAATTAAAACAGGACTGACAACCAAATTCATGTTTTTTTCTTCTTCTTCTTCTTCTTCTTCTTCTTCTTCTTCTTCATTTTCTCTTTCCACTGCTTTTTTTTTGCAGGTGCCATGGCTTTCTTCACATCACAAGATTCGCCACTTTCCATTTAAATTGCCTTTTTCCTCACATGACATTTGACCAGCTTTTAATTATTATTATTTTTTTTATTATTAAACCCTGATAAACACTGCAGCGGAGAGAAGACGAGTCTCCGCTACAAATTTACTCTCATTTGGATCATTTTTAAAAAAAACATTTTTTGTAATTTCCGCTCGATCGCCACTCTCAGTCGGATTAAACACTGTCGATGTTGTTGTAATAGCTATATCTGAATGCAGATGATATTAATTAGACACGTATTGTTTTGTAGGAGGTGAAAAGATTCGGCGAGGTAAGGTGAGGAAATAGCCTAGTGGAAACGAAATCCTTTTTTTTTCCCTCCCCCTCCCCAGAAAATAAATAAATAAATAAGTAAATAAATATCAGTTCATTAGTGTCGCATTATTTTCTCTTGATGTGAAGGTTCTTTTAGAAGTATTGCGTGCAATAGAAAAAGCACTAATGCGGCAATTAGCGGCTCGTTTTAAAGGAAACCGCTCGCGCTAAAGACAGTCTCACACCGCTGAAAGGGAATATACAGAAGGCACACAGACACACTGCGAACTTCGCGAGCTTTATTTGCTGGGTTTTTTTTTTACCACCTTTTTGATCTGCTTGAGTCCGGACTTTCTGCTTCTTCTTCTTTCTTTCTTTCTTTTTTTTTTTCCCTCAGGCTGAGCAAGGTAAAGAAGGGAGGGAGGGAGGGAGGGAAAGTTGAGTCTCTGAGGGAAGTTTGCATGGTCCAGCCACACGCTGGGGCTTTGTACAGCTCGCTAGTGAAGAACCGAGGAACTTCTGGAAGTTTCCAGAACCGCGCGCATCTCCAGGGTGCCGTTTAACCTGAGCCGGCAGAGCGCGCGAGGCCTAGAAGGCTGAGCGGACGCCGCTGTCTTTAGCTTTAACCCCCCCTTCACCCAACCCCCCCTCCAGTGACCCCTCTCTCTTCCACGGCTAATTTCCAAAACACAGCCTTGGCTTGTCCCCCTCTTGCTCTTTTCATACTTAACTAAAGAAGAAGAAGAAGAAAAAAGTCTCTCTCTCTCTCTCTCTCTCTCTCTCTCTCTCTCCATCCACACAAGATAATTTTTCATCAGGACCGAGCAGCAGGTCAGATCCCCGGATCCGCCTCGTCCAATCTAAAACGTAGCTCGATGGACGTCAGGGACTCCATTTATATTTTATATAGACTCGGGGTCTGTTTCAAGGAGTATATAAGAGGGTTAGTGGCACTTTTTGCTCCACCGGAACTTGGACACAAAATAATAATAATAATAATAATAATAATAATAATTTAAAAAAACAGAGTTAAAAACACATAACACCTTTTTCCTTCTCGTTCCGTCCACGGGAAAGAAACTGCCATTATTTTGAAGCGTCGAGAATTTAAGTAAAAGAAAAAAAACTAACCAATAAGAATAAGACCTTCAGCCTGTGAAGGACTGATGAGCTGGAATGGGAAAGAAAATGACAGCAGGACAGAGAGGAGGTTAGACAGTGCAGGCGGGCGGATCCGGGTTGATTGACGGTAAACGGAGCCGCTTTAATGCAGTAATCAGCGTCCTTTCCCCCCCAATCATTTAATAACCGCCTAATCAGACTAATTGGCCTGGAGCACAGCTGCATGTGCACCTGAGGAGGAAGAGAAGGTGGACATGCAGATGGGAAGAAGAAGGGTGTGTGTGTGTGTTCAAGCACAGAGACACTGGTTTTAAAATGAACGATTCCTAGATTTGATTTCTGTCCACTCGTGAAATCAGAAAATCCGATCAGGTTTTGCTCGTTTGGGAATGTGGACAGCTGGAAAAATCAGCGTGTAGCAGAAAACCCCTTAAAAAACCCCATAAAGAACAAAATAAAACAACCAAAAAAAAAAAAAGCACTGAAATGCTAGGTATGTGATAAATGTGCCGATTACCTGGCCACCCTGTTTTAGAGATAAAGAGGCTTTGTGGAGCCTGAGACAGGGAGTGTATAAGGAGAGAAAAGATGGGAGGAGTGGATGAAAGATGGGAAAAAATGAGCTATAAATTCATGTATAGATTATATGGAGACGTCATTTTTCTAAACTTTCTTTTCGCGTTGAGGGTGGAAGATTTTGATGTGTTACATTTAATATTTAAACATGATGCATGGATATTGATGTGTTATAGCATGACTATATATATATATATATATATATATATATATATATATATATATATATATATATATATATATATATATATATATATATATATATGTATATGTATATGATTTCTGATCCTGATTAATGAACTCCCCTCTCAGATCCTTTCTCTCTCTTTGGGATAACTCTCTGTTCTAACTGAACTGCTTTGTTTCATTTTTTTGGGGATTGTATCTCCGTTCTGATTTATTTTTTTAAAGGAACTGCATGTAACCTCCCTCGAGGGACTGAAAAGCTTAATCTGAAAAGCACATTTATGTCTCTGGCCGTTCTTTCTGCTCTAATTTGAAGGTTTAATCCCAACAGAGCAAGCAGTTGCCTTTTTCTACCATTCTCTCATATATACACAGACACACACACACACACACATATGGTACATGGGGAAAAGTTCCATGCAGCCATCTATCCTGCGATCGCATTATTACCTCACCCACTGCTCCCCCTAACACCCCCCCCCTACGCCCCCCTTCATCCCCACCCCTTCCTTTCCTCTTATTCTAGCCTGGCTAATGAGAATTTGTTAATGAGAGTGAGAGATCTTTTGGGTATAGCACAATTTATCAGAAAAAAAAGGCGTATAGGTTTGAAAGAAAATGTGAAGGGAGGGGAAAAAGAGAGAGAGAGAGAGAGAGAACAGGCCTTCAAAGAAATCCTATTCTTCTTATTTGCGAATGTTTGATGAGACATTGAAAAGTTTTGGAGCCTCGCGCCTTTTGAACGGAGCCGAGCCGAACACTAATCACTCTTCACAGAAAAATGACTTCCAACCAGATTTAATTAACTGATAAGAGGGGCTTCAAATTAATTTTTCAAGGATGTTAGATTTTGATTAAGAAACTCCTAAAAGAAATAGACGAATAATCAATTTTTTAATCAACTTGCTCAAATGGTAACTGGTTAATATGGTAATTCTGGCACTTAGGGCAAATATTGTAGTGCAGCACTTTCAATGCATCCTCTTAACGGAATTATAATATCTTTACATCTGATTATTATGGTTATTTAAATTTTTTTTTTGTGTGTGTGTGTGTGTGTCTACCTCTCAATTTTGGTATTCTCATCCCATATTCTCAGGGTTATATTCAAGTTGAAAAGAATGAAACTTGAATATGTGAGTCTGTGAATGGACTCTTCTCATAAATCAATATAAAAGGGAAATTTGAAAGAGAATAAGGGATGTACTCGGTGTAGAAGCAAGTATTTAATGTAATCCGAGTCATTCACAGTTAAAACAAATTTCCTGTCAGGGATTATTTGAGTTAACAGCTGTTGCTGGTTTTTTTTTTTCTTGTTCTTTTTTGCCGAGTCATGATATGCGTATTGGAGGGCGAGTTCGATTCGGCGTGACGGCGAAAGTTTTTCGAAATCGAGGAGTTTCTTGTGAACATTTTTTCTTTTTCTGTAACCGATTCAGTGAAAAGGCTGGAAAGGTCTTTTCAGCGTCAGATTAATGAATCTAACCTTACCAAATCTTTATCCAGGTCCAATGTACATAAAATGTCATTAATTAACATATGATATCTGTTTCTATTAGAAATGAACTAGTTTGCTTGAAGTGTGTATGGCTTTGTAAAAGCATGACCTCAGGCTTTGTTTGAGTATTTATTTATTTATTTAATGCTGGCTGGCTGGCAAAATCTCAATATTGAACGTACGTATTCAATTAGCAAAACTCATTAGCAAAAACTTGGCGTTTGTTGTTGTTTTTTTTCTCTCCCCATTTCTTTCTTTTCCTTTTTTTTCCCTGGCACTGAATTAATGGTTTTGATATGCTAATTAGCGAGTAATTTAATTTCAAAAGGCCTCAATTAACAGCGGCATTGTGGACACGATGAAGTTAAGCAGCGTAATCTAATTTGCATTAGTAACGAGCAGGGAGTAATTAGGGGACTAATTAGACACTTCAGACAGTACTTGTGTTTACTTTCTTAATGAAGTGGAGGCGGTTTTTTTCTTCTTCTTTTTTTTTCACAGGCATTGGAGTGTGCCTGGCATCAGAGCTGTGACGGAGAGGTTGAAGGGGGTGTCGGGTGGGCGGGCAGGCAGGCGGGGCGTTTTGGCATCTGTTGGCATTAGAGGAGAAGTGGCATAAGGCTTGTAGATCAGATCCGATTGCAGAAATCCCGGTACGAGTCAGGAGAGCACGTACTGTTGGCCTTTGCCAAGCGCTCTCATGCTCCAGTCAAAAGCACGCATCTCTTATTCGGTGTGTTTGTGCCATTATCGGTCTGGTTGAAGGCAAGGCACTGCCACGTTACACAAAGATTAGAAGTGGCAGTACTTTGGTACTACTATAGTAGCGTTATTAGTGCTTTGGAATATATCACAACAGCAAAACTGTATTAAGTGTTTCATCAGTTCATCACCATTAGCATAACCAGTACGTTTAGAGTAATGTGAATCTTAAAAATTCAGGACCATCTTGTAGAGTCCATGTACACGCAGTCTATCCTTGGGACTGTTGCGATTGGGAAAAGGGTTTCAGTAAATATTCGTTCGTATTATCATCGCCTGGAGCGAATAGGAGCTCATGGTGGAATTTGTCTGGTGCCTGTCTCGGCTCTGTAGTCTGAGTTCTGGCTGATGAGGTCATCGCTCAGGGACGTGGCAGAGTCATTTCGGCTCACTCTGCAGGGATTGGTTACCATTTTGCGCCAGTGACGAGGCCTTTATTTCAATCCCCGTCCCGCGACAGCCCTCCTGTACAAAATACCAGATGTCCCCCTCATTCATGGAAAGTATGGAAAGTTTTTTTTCCCCTCCTTTTTAACCTTATTTTATTTTTTTTTGAAAGCTGATCAGACTTTAGGGACAGTCGCTGATGGAAATGAACGAGGACGCACTGTTGACACACGTCTGACCTGGCCTGTAGGTTGGCCTGCTGTCTGTACTGAGATGTATCTACTCTTATCACAAGTGACAGGAAGGCAATAAGATGGAAGGAGAGAACTTTTCTCTTGCCAAATCTTCTTTTTTTTTCGCTCCTGTATTTAATTTCTCTTTCTGTCTCTGGGTGTTACTCCACAAGCAGTCTCTTTGATAAAAAAAGGTTTGTAGATATTTGACCAAGGCCTCGGTAAACAGGCCGGTGTTATTTTCTCAGCCGCTGCGTCAATACGAAGGCCCCTGCTTCTCGCGCAGTATCCAGGCAGCTAGCAAACATTCCACCAGCTTTTCCAGGCTTTGTCCGGCTGGCGAGGATGAATTATAGCTCAGCTTTTGTTGAGCGTCAGCTGCCTTAAAGTGACCGCACATTGTGAATTTCTCCCCCCCCCCCTTTCGTTTGGACTTGTAGGCCGAGCGAGCGAAGCGGGATGGCAGCGAGGTCAACAGGAGGCCGCTTTAGATAAACAGCGTAGCTGGCCTGCGATTGTGCATATTTATTTGAAATCGGCCTGGATCCTATTAAAATGTTGAGAAGAAGTGGTAAACAGTGCGGTCGCCACAGCCTATGAGTGTATTCACAGAACTGTAATTGAGGGTTGAGTTTGTGTACTGTTCGAAACGGGGGGCCCCTCCAAACGCCCGGTTTATGGACCGAGCGCTAAAAAGTGAGCACGGTGGCCCAAAGCAGCCCAAAATCTTCACATGTCGTCAGTGTTGGGGTTTGCTGCCGAATTTGTTTTCCGGATACAGGAAAGCTGTGAAATGGCTCGGGTGAAGCAGAGGGCACTTTTGATTGACGCATTTCGAGTGGGTAGGATTAGTGCTCTCGGAGTGGCATGAGCTTACCGTTTTTGCGGAGCCTAAACCTTTTCCATATGCGAGTGATTTCATAGTTAATATCAAAACCGGTGACGTTCCCCTCCGCGCTCACTGCTGGTACTTTCTTTATAAACCTAAACCAGATCCGCTCATTTTCTCACTGCTTTCTTTTTTTTTTATATATATATATATATTTTTTTTATTATGGATATTTTTATATGGCACTTGGATGAGGTCCAAAATATGATTATTGCATTGCGTGTTTAAAAGCGGAGCTGAAATGCGATTCGCATGCTTTAACTAGGCGACTGTCGTGCAGACAGCTCATAAATGCTCAGTGCGTTCAGTAAATTTTCCAGTTGAACTATAGGTAACATAGTACCTGGCTGGAGCACTTTCACTATAAGTTGCACCTTCTTTAAAAAAAAAAAAACGTTGCCTCCTAGCAACCGCCTGGTCTTGTTGATATGTCTGAACTCGTTGCACTTTATTGCTTGTGACAGGCATGAGGAGTTAATTAATGTTGCTGGAAGCCCAAAGCCTTTATTTCTGGGATACCGTCCACTGTCTTGACGACACACCGCAAACAATAATGGAGCAGTAAACTACAACTCCCAGGTGTAGACATGGTTTCACATGCACGGGGCTGCTCTGATATTGAGCGTGACGGCAACGTAAAGAAGGGAAATCGATCCTTGATCAGCACCCAGTGGCTTTTCTTAGCGGCCATTACTGAATTACCCAGCCTCTTAAAAAAAAAGGAAGAAATGAGGAAGGGGGAGTTGTGGGGGTGGGTTCGACAAACACGCAGCTGCCTCAGCCTCCGCAAGCAGCTTTGTAAATAGAAAAAGGCAAAAGAGAGCAAAACAATAGTCGCCCAAACAGCAGCTGAAATCTATCCATCAAACTTAACCACACTTAGTTTTTTTGCAATTATGCAGCTTGGAGATCTTTTCTTTTTTCACGTGAAGTAAAAGGGACGACTAATTGGGACGCCTGTAGGTTGGAATTTCACGTCGCTTATGTGAAATCGTTTCGATGAATAGTTTATGTCTGTAGACTACAGGTGAATTGGGTCATTTAAAAAAAAACAACAAAAAAAAAACAAAAAAACTAAATAAACCCCCAGATATCATCAGGCTTTGGTAGTGGATTGCTGATATTCGATTCCCCCCAGAAAATGTAATGTATTTATGCAAATTAGGCGAATCAAATATGCGTATATTTCTTTGCATACTATTCAAAAACAAAAATCTAGTTTAATCTAAATCTAGAAAAGGAATGTAGATTGGAAAAAAACCCGACTAAATTATGAAAGCACGTCATTTAGACCTTCGGCTCTGATCGCTTTGAGATTTTGAGAGTTTCAAAAAGAAACGTGATTGTACCTATTTCCATATTTCCGTTTAATGGTACAGTTTCTAAGTCATAATGATATCAGGAAACGAGCTTTTGATGGAAATGTTTCACGGACGTGACGCGACTGTGCCGAGTGGGCGGAGCCTCGTAGTCGCTAAGTTTGAGATAATGATGTGGTGGTGAGTGGACAAAAACAGTGACATTAATTCTAAGCTTTGGTATGGTCAAGAAAGGTAAAAATAAATAAATAAATAAATAAATAAATATATAAATAAATAAAGTCAGCCCTTTAACTGTTACTGTTAGGGATATCAAACATTCATGCCCAAGCCTAAGCAACATTGCTTTTTCATTCCCTGGCTTGCTTTCTCTCTCTCATCTCTCTTACAAACACACACACACACACACACGGATTATTCTCCTGTTTACAAATGATCTAACCTTTGGTCTGCCCTTTCGTGCTGATAAGTTTACTGCCATGCCTAGCAGCCTGCTCGACGCGCCCCTGTTACAAAGCTAATGAATATTCATTGGCAGCTGAGTGGGATCCATAAGTGCCGGCATTTGTATTGATTATTGTGTTATTTAAGTACCTTTTATATCATTCAGCAGAGTTAAGCACTGTAACCCTCACAGCCTGCGCCAGTCCACACTCATTAAAATACCCGGCGGCTCTTTTGAACGTACGAGCTGTGATTGGATGGGATGTGGAGAGAGCCTGGTGGGCTTACAACATGCTACTCAGGAAAGGCAGGTGAAGTAACTGATGTGGTCTCGGTGGAGTTAATATGACTGCATGGAAAATTCCTAGGAAGGAAGTGATTTGGTTGGATTTCACGTGAACGAAGCTACAAAAACGTTAAGAAACGTAAAAAGAAAAACTCTGTATGTAACTCTAGTAAATCTGGTAGCTAGTAGAATTTCACGAATTCTCCGTATTTGATGTTTTTGGAGCGTCTGAGGATTGGAAGGTGGCCACAATCACGTCCGATGGTTTGAACTACCAAGCAACAGTAGGAAAACAACGAGTCAGAATTTCACCGTTCTTTCTCCTGGATACAATTTACCTGTATAACGTCAGCCCGAAATGAAAATTAGTGCGATTTTTGTTTTTTTCACGTTCTCCCTAGTGAATTTCAACCGTTCTCATTTTTCAAGGCGTCAATATGTGTTCAATGTGATGCCTAAACTGTAGTTCCTTATTTAGGCATCTCCGTGCTTGTGTGTGAAGTTAGAAATGGTTTAAGGAAATCTCTTTTCTACACAAAGTTGCCTGATAATGGAAATCTAAGTTGTTGGATTCCATGAGGGAATGTTTACAACAGGCAAGTATTTACTATAATGCAAATGAAGAGCTAACAGTAACGGACGAGAATGAGAACTACATGAAAGAGTGTCTTTAGCTGTATTTCATCCAGTTTTTCTCAAACAGTACGGTAAAAACGTTTTATGTCAGTTACTCTGGTTCCGCTTCATCACACCTTCTTCAATCTGAAAAAGTCGTCCCGTTTCTGAAAAGCTGATTTATAAACCTCTCAACTTACTGTTATAACTCTCAACCCCAGCAACTGCTCTTATACTTCCATTACAATGAGTTTCCAGGAAGTGATGTATTTTGTAATTTTTTAATATGGGGAAATGTATTGAATTCGAGTGTTGTTAAAGTTATGCCTAAACGTCTGCGATCACTCCTACACTACAGATACAACCGATAGAGATTAGACTGTACACTCTACTCTGGATTATCTCTCGGAGGTTGGATTGAGGGCTAGGGTTCTTTCGGGTTCTTGGGCTACCAGTTTTTTTGAATGGGACTGGTTTGGCATGCGTATTGCACGAAGCAGAAGAGGCCTACTGCGATATTCCATGTAGATTTAAGGCGGCGTATTAACCTCATCCTGATTTATAGAGTAGCATCACATGTCCCAGTGCATTTCACGAGAGAAATATTAATCTGTAGAGTCCTCACGCGAGCCTTGCCAAGCCAAATGCTACAGTATCTCTCTTTCTCCTCTCTCTCTCTCTCTCTCTGCTCCTCTCTCTCGACCCCCGCTTCCTTCAGTCGGAGCTCAAATTGCCAAGCCGAGGTAAATAAATTACTTTCATCGATTGGCATAGTTAGAAACTGACTTTATCGCAGGTTCGCTTGACAAGAGTCGGATCCGAGCCAGATAAAACCGCTCAGTGCTTAGGTTGTAAAATCAGTACTCTCTCTTTCTCAGTCTCTCTCTCTCGCTCTTTATTTATTTCTTTTTTTAATCGATGACTATCAAGCCATGTTAAAAAGCTTCGAAAATGTACAAGCGATGGCCTGCGCTATCTACACTGTCTAAATGACACATCAGGAAGTCTGAGTCATGCTAATTCTCTGTTTATCTGGAAGCTTTAGACAGCCATATTGAGTTTTGACAAATTGACATGGACGAGGTTTCTTTTTTCTTCTTCTTTTTTCCCCCTCGTTACCACGATATAGAAACGTAACGTTCAGCGTCTCTTTGACATGCCGAACCGCTCCTGATTGAGGATTTAGCAGCTTTAGCTTTCTGATCAATGCCAAATGAATTGACAGGGGTTGGGAATATTTGTATGGGGAGTGATGGCGGCTTTATGAGCCGGTTAATTGGAGTTTGACAAGCTGTTCGCAAGCGGCTGAGGATGACTGACACGCGTGCGGACGCACTCTCACACCCACACCCACACACACCCACACCCCCACACACACATACAGGGCTTTGTGACTCCCAGGCCCAGTGGAAGTAATGGGGTTAAAAGTTCATCCCAAGGCAGCTGGAGTAACCTCTTAAAGAGCGACAGACGCGCATAAAGACTCTGTTCTTCTTCTGCTACGCTAGTTTGTCACTGTTGTTTATTTCCATCTTATTTATAGCCCGTGCAAACTAGCATTTTGGTATATGCACGAGAAGCAGACATTTTTCTTGTTATTCATATATTTGGATCTTGTTTGTTATACATGTTTTATTATAGTTGCGGGTGTCACGGCATTGCATTGCCTTTCCCATTTCAGATCCACTGGCAGCATCGCATGCACAGCACTCATGCCAGTGTAAAGCATATTAAACCGAAAGCCATGCCGATCCATCTATCTTATCTATCTATATATATATATATATATATATATTTTACATTTATATTTCTTTCCTCCCAATTCTCCTTTTTTTCTCTCTCCGTTGTCAGTCATGTCTGTTTCTTTTACATTTTAACTGATGCGTTTGCAGCGTTACAGTAAATCTCATATCACGTGCAGAAGGGCGTGTTACATCAACACAGATCCCCGAGGCCAGAGTCTGTTCACTTCAGCGTTGCGTCTGCCTTTTTATTTTATTATCTTTTCCTACTACACGTACAGTAAGCTGATGGGAAACCTGACAGAGGCTCCAACACGCTATCTATTAATTAGCTCCTCTTTGAGGAGGTCCTTTTTTTTCCATTTCATACCCACCCACACTCCAGTACACCCCCCCACACATAGTCATACTTTCTCTCTCTCTCTCTCTCACACACACACACACACACATACACACATTCCATGGCTGCAGTCTTCTGCACTATTTTGTGTGTCACATCTCTGACAGGAAAAAAATTTAAACGTTAACACACACACACACACGAGGGAAAAAGGATAGTATTAAACTTAGCGCATGGGCTAAATCCAAGCACATAATGATAAATCAGGTGCGCTTTTGCTTTTAATCCCACACACATCAAAACATTAACATTTAGGTGTGAAACTCCTGTCAAATAAACGATCATGCTTTCTCATGCAACAGCCTTTATAATTAATTAGGGAAAAAAAACATCAGGGATTGACTTTGCTCATTAGATATTTTTTTTTGTATTAAAAAAAAGGCTAATTACTGTGCAAGAGTGTTAATTGGAATCATTTTTGGTAGGATGAACTTTCATTCTCCTCTTCTTTTTTTTCTACTGTAATAGGACCAAAAAAAAAAATTACTAATAGGAAATAAAAAATACAAAAGCCACCAGGGTCACACTGATGATAGGAAAACAGAAGAAATCTGTAGAGAGTTGTGCTATTTCATTTAACTACTCAAGATGAAGCATCTTGTATGATCTAGTATTTTTATTTATTGTCACTGTGCCCGAAACAGAACGAGGACTAGCGCTAGGCGTACACAACGTGTAATTATTGCACAGGCGACAAAACGGGAATGTTCTTAATCAAGAAACAAAGAAACAAAAATGGCAAAATTGCCATTTTATAAAAAACTTTGATGGCTTCCTTTTCATTTATTTTAAACTACATTGACTGTACATGCTCACTACATGACATGCTTCCCTAATCAATAGTGACCATATATGGAATATATGCTTCCTACATGCTTAGTAAGGGTAGGCAATATTACAAAAATATCTCGCTATTAAAGTCTCGAGACGCGGTATATCCACCACGATATTTCTCACAGCTCTTAGTAGTGCTGCAGAACAATTGTAACACTAACAAGCTATTTAATGTTTACAAAAATACATTTATTTTACAATAGCTTTACAGTTGAAGTACGATGAACATTTTAACATCACATCGTCATCGGTTGCTCACAGTTTGTTCACAGGTTGTCCCCAAAAGCATTTAAAAATGTTAACGCAAAGATATCGTAACATCTACGATACCGCTACCATAATTTATTATAATAGCGACGTTATATCGTCCAGCTCTACTACACAGGTATGACATAATGGTTTTATAGAACCTACATTTCTTCTACTTTATTTCTTTTTTCTTTTTTAAATGTTCGAAATAATTGAACAATCGATACAATAGAATGCCCTGAATGACACGCTTTCGGTGACATTCACAGCTCAGCACCTTTCCGAAACGCATGTTTCATCAAAGTCACATTGGCGAGATGCAAACGTATGTAAATGTTATGAAAACCTGAATAGTATTCCAGCAGGGAAATTTTTCGTTCTTACATCAGACTATTGCTGATTCACTGGCGCTAGTCCTCGAGCCCAGCATGAAAGGTTGACGTGTAATCGTTATTCGAACGTCGTGTATTTTAAGGTGAGAACCGAGGGAAAAGGTGACGTGCGTTTTCTCGCCGACGCTGTAAAACACTGACATTCTCGCGTGGTCTCGTCACGCCCGACATCGCTGTTCTGGCACGCTGGCTGGAGGAGCTTTCAAACAAAACTGTTTATAGCAGCCGGGCTGAACGCTCAGCAGAGGCGCAGAGTGATGAGAGATTGGTCAAAAATCTGATACCCGACCCAAACACACATACACATACGCATACAAACACACACACACACACACATATAGGCATCCAGTTACTCAGGCAGAGTAGCTTTGTGGAAGTGTGTTTCGTGGTTGGTTGGCTGCTCGGACACCGAGGGAGGATTGTGAGATGCTTGTGACAGGAGGGGACAGTGGTGTACGACTGCAGGAGCTTACTGTGATACCCCAGGGTCGTGTGTGTGTGTGTGTGTGAGAGTGCTAGAGAGAGAGAAGGAGACAGGAAATTTGAAGAAGGGACGAGTTTTTCTACTTATTGTTTGGTGTGTGTTTGTGTTGCCCCTTTCTGTCTGCTGCAAGAAAGTGACATTTTTCTAATCTACCCAGGCCTCCCGAGGATATTGACTCCTTTTCGCCGGCTGTCTAAATGCCCCCAGTTACCTTTTTAAAGCAAGCAGAAGAAAGCAAGAGCGAGCGGAGTGTTTTGAAGTTCATGTAGCTGCGCACACACACTGCTGTTTTATCGAACCAGGCCAGCATAGATGACAGATGATAAGCCACCGAAGTACACCGAGAGCATTTCATGTTGTCATGTCGTATCTGGACTCTTAAGTGATCTCTGCGCTTCACATATTTTGGGATTGTGAGACGTTACATCAGCAGGCTTCTCAGAGCCGTTTCTAACAGTACGTTCTGTAGGATTTATTTTGCCGTTGGTCGAGTGTTTCGTTACATTACATCATTGTTGCTTACAGTGAAGATGTGTGACATAGCAAAAATATCATCACGATACTTGATTTTCACAACGTGATATTTAGTCATGCTAATAAAGCGCCAACAAGAAAGTAGCGCCACTTGTGAGCCCCATGATAGTTTTGCTTAAAGTGCAACTATTATGGTATTTCAGATATTCCCATTCATGTAGTGTGTTATAGAGCTGTTTGTGATTGTAGAAACGTCTGCAAATTGAAAAAATCAAAGTGCACGACAAACAGAGTTATTGACTCCAAAAAGAAGGAACCGATTCTGAACAGCTGAAACCAGTCGTTAATGATTCCAGACTTTACTTCCTGTACTAACCTACGTAGGTTTGTAACAAAAAACCCGCCTCTGGACTTCACTGGTTGCTCGCTGACCGGTGGAGCTGAAACTCATTATAGTAGTGGGTGTTTCCTTTTTTCTGACACACGCTTACAGCATTAGACCAATCACAACAGACTGGGACATCGGACCAATCAGAGCAGAGTATGCTCTCTGAAAGGAGGAGTTTAAAAGCAATCCTTTAGAAGGGATCATTGAACGAGTCGTTTGTGACGGGGTGGGGGTGGTGGGGGCTGGAGGATTTGGGTGTTAATGCTGCAATTTACATCGTGAGCACATTAATGTGTTTTTATTTTTACCTCGGCTGGTTGTAGATCTATTGTATCAGAGATTTAAAACGAAATTCAAACCCATAATAGGTGTGCTTTAATAATATTATTAAAAAAAAATTATTCAACAAAATATTCAGATCAGGAAAATAAAATCTGTTATTCTGAATAATAATGATGTTGATTGATTCACATGTTGCACAACATTTTTAGGCTCAGAAAAAAAGCGTATGGCATACAGTACGTAAGGAATGAAACACCCCGGGCTGTGCTATACTAGGACAGTAATCAATGACAGGGGGGTGTAATGAAGTCGGTTAGTTTCCTGCTACAGTGGGTTTCATTCCTCCAATAATTACTGTACAACGAGGAATTGATTAAAGATCAATATGGAGTTTTTAATTGGTTCTAGTGATGTGTAATGTTAAGTCACAAAACAAGCTATACAGTCTTTCCAAAGAAGTCTGTCTTTCTTAATCCCTTGCAGTTATTTATTTATTTATTTATTTAAATGCAGCTTGTTGTGTTTCTGAACTTTGACGTTTTCCTCCAACGTAGCCTCTTACAGAGCACTAACACTACAGACTCCTTGCAGAAATCTTCAATAAATATCTCATTTTGGAGCAATCTTCACAATATTTATATATATATATGTATATATGTATAAACACAGTTTATTAATAGGCTTAGATTAAACATTCCGTACAGGTTATAAAGGTTTTGGGGGATTTTTTGGTGATTTTTGTGACTAAGAATGCTTGATTTTGAGTTTCTATTTATTTATTGATTTATTTTGACAGAAAGCTACTTGAATTGGTGAAATTGCAACTGAATGAAACTGAATGTTTTGCACGTGTCTTTCGTGTCTTTCACAGTGATGTTTGTCGGTTAATGAGACCTTTAAGCTGCACTCATGTTTGACTCGTGCGAATCGAAGAAGGCTTCGGTTGAACCTGGCGTGTCTCGGCCCAAATCCGTGGAAAATTTGAAAAACCACAAGCTCCTCTGAATATTGCGTATTTCGCTTGATTTTGCGTTCATATTTTCGATGGTAAACTCACGAACTCCTGGAGCGACTGATTGATATTGATA
Source organism: Ameiurus melas (assembly GCA_012411365.1). Classification (NCBI taxonomy): domain Eukaryota; kingdom Metazoa; phylum Chordata; class Actinopteri; order Siluriformes; family Ictaluridae; genus Ameiurus; species Ameiurus melas. The sequence continues at coordinate 15,112,636 of CM022752.1, forward strand.
TTGACCTTTTGTCAGAGCTGCTGTTCGAGTAAATGAATCAACACCTTCTGATTCGACAGCGATGTGGTATAATTAATTATTTTTATACACACACACACACACGCAGGCCTACAGGTGGAGTGCAGTTTTCTCAAAGAGCTGTTCAGACTTTGGAACAGGAACCTGGAAGGTGGAAATGGAGGCCAGCCAACACACACATGCACATACACACATACTGTCCAAAAAGTCTCCCACCTTCCCTCCTTGGCACACACACACACACACACAAACAAACACTCACACACACCCAAACGAGCTGTACATTCCTAAAGGCAGTATCAGAGAGGAAGAAGGCCACAGGAGGCGGCATTCATGCGCAAGACTGAAACACGGCCGTAAACGACCGCCGGCTATTAAATGTTTATTGAGTTGCCAGTTTAGCGTGGAGCCACTTTCTCAACTGTGATCTTTCCAGCTTAAGAAGAGGAAAGAGCTCATTACAATTTGTGACTCTATGGAGTCGCACTCGGACTAAACATTTACTCACTTATTTACACTTCAGCTCATTTTTTTATTTATTTTTCTTTACTCTTCCTACAAATAATAAATCAAGTGCACTACTGTTTGCCTCGAACCCGAACTCGGATTAGAGGCGAACGCAGTCAGAGGCTTGTTTTAATTAGTGTTAACTGGTGAATAAATAAAACCACAGTGCAAAGCTCATATAAACACAAACTTTGATTTGTAATTTCTTTCAGTTTAAGCAAGTCGAGCTGGAGTCATTCTGATGTTGACATTGGATGTCTAACGTAAATGAATCGCTCGGTAATGATGCACAGCTTATTTTTTAATGGAGACGGGATCCTTTTTTTAGTGTGTGTTTGCCTCTGTAAATATACAAAATTCGGAAAGCTTGGATTTGTAGAATAATATTTATTAGAGAAAGACAAAAGCTGACCTCGTGTCAGATTTATTTTAGTATTTTGCACATAAATAAATTTTCATTCTATAGTAAATAATTGTTCAAACTACAAAGACAGAACACAAGGCAGAGTATACAACACACCGGTCTTTATACCTGGACTTTGATACTGAGATTTTTTAACCAATATAAGAGGTTTGGTCGGATTTCAGATGAATTATGTTGTAAAAAAACGACACTAAAAACACTTCCTTAACCTTAACCGCTCAAAACGCTAAATACAGCCATCACGGTGTTCGAAATAATGTACGTTTGTAGATATTAAACATTTAATATCATGTATTCAGGACACAAATTTTGGGAGAAATGAAACATTCAGTACAAAAATCGACCTTCAATCAGCTACTTAGTAGTCTGTGTAATGATGAAATTTGTGTCATAAAAGCAATACAGTATCAGTATTATGTTAGAAAAGTTTTTTACATAATTTTAACAATATCATGATACTGAATCATCATATCTCCCTGATCTAACTTCCCCTAACAATCGTTTCAACAATGTTCAAATTAAATTTGATCCCAAATCAGTCCATACAGGATTTAGCTTTTTTTTGTTGTTGTTGTTGTTGTCTTTGTTTTGGGGGGAATGTTGCAGCCAAAAATTATAGATTTTTCTGCGGAGTTTTTTCAAAATTTGCGATGCAACTTGCAGAGTTTTTTGTGCTTTTTTCCCCCCGGAAATCTACTTGAATTGGCGAAATTGCACGTGTGCGGAATTGTTTGACACTGTCTTTCGCAGTTTGTTTGTTGGTCATTGAGACCTTTTAGCTGTACTGAAGTGAATCGAAGAGGGCTTGTTGGGGTTGCGATGACGTCACATGACGCTTCTTGGCTGAAATCTTTGAAGAATCTGTGGTCAATTTAAAACAATCGCAAGCTCCACGAGTGTCCATTTCTGCGATCACAAAATCCTGGAGGGACTCCCAAATGTATAGTTTGCTGTGTTACATAATAACGGGATGCGTATCAAAAAACGTAGGTTGTTTGTTTTGTCACTGCAGAACGATTCGAATATTGTGATTATGATGTCTATTTTTGTACAATGTGTCTTGCTGCTTTAAAAATTATGCCACTGATTGAGGTGTATAAGTTAAGAAATAATAAGCAGGACGATGTCGAACAGAGGTTGGTTCTCACATCTGCGGATCTGCAGTTCGTTTCAAGCTCGATCTCTCTCTCCGAATTCCAAACATATTCCTCATTCTCCCGTCGGCCCGTTCCTGGACTTTTCCCATGATCCTGCTGTGGTGTGGCGGCTGCTCATCTTCGACTGTAGTCTTTTCCTGTCGCTTTTTTTTTAAACACAACAATCAGTATTGATATCGGAAAAAAGAAAAAAAAAGTTAGGGAAAAAAATCTCGGATCTCATGAGTTCTTTATCCCGCCCCCCCAACCACTTTTCACTTTCCTTTGTTTTTGGAAGGTCCTTCCCATGGGAAAGCGTACCATGCCTAGCAGAGGGAACTACAGTAATCCTGACGGCTGTTGTGTTGTGGTGAAAAAAATAAATTATTTCCACAAAATCTGAATAAGGTAGATGGGACACGTGTTACTGAAGTTAAACCACTCATTCACACAGACACAAAGACACGCTGTGATAGCATGTCACCGTAGCATATTCCGCAGAGGTCAAAGGTGAAGGGCTGTGCTCCTTATGCCTCGATTGGTCTATGGTTTAATCTGGGGTTTCTCCCCCATTTGCCAGTGGTTTCATCTTACACGGGTAAATTACACTCAATCACCATAATTGCATCCTACACAGCATGTGCCTTTGTGTGTCAGGCTCTCGAGTAGAACCCAAACTGCTGCAGTGCTTGATGTGATGTCAGCTTTTCGGAGCTATTTTGTGTCTGTTTTGATTAGGCGGCATGAAATCCAAGCGTTCGCCTTTTTTTTCTTTTTTTTTCGTCGCACACTTAAGAATGCGAGCTAGCTTAAGTGCAGCTTGTGCGCCTATAGACGTTGCACGTGTGCCTTTTTTAAGTCGTACCATGTGGACGACGTTTGCGCCTTCTTGTATGGTTCGCATATGTGTATTAGAAGGCAGTTTGAAAAAAAGAAGAAAAAAAAAACCCCAGACGTGATAAGCTTCTGCTTTCGTTTTGTGTCGAGCATCTGGTTCAGTCCAATTAGCACAAGGACATTTACACCCATCTGCGTGCCAGCCGAACCATGTGCGATCGGAGACTGAAGTAAAGGTAGTTCTTTTTCTTTTTAAATGTCATTCGCTCAGGAGAATTGCCAAGAAGTCGATGGTTGGGGGGGGGGATATAATATGATTGAGGCATTACACGGGTGATCAAGGCTGTGGCGGAAAATGGCGCTGTATCTGTAAGAAAGAAGAGGAAGTAGTGTTTGGAGAAATTATCATTCTTATTGACACGAGTGCTGTTGAATTCTCGAATCTGATTGGTCAGAATTTGTTCACAATCACAGGTTTATATCAATGCGCTCATTGAAATATTATCGTTTCTATAGTGACAATTCAAATATGGACTTGTATACATCTAAAAAAAAAGAAAGAACATAGCATCACGGATATGGTGACTTTTCTGTGAGATGTTTATTTAACATTCATGGAAGGAGTCTCCAGTGTCAGAGCTCTGTAATTGTCAGAGACGTTTTTCCACCATGGGAAAGTCCTCACTACAGACGATTTTGAGGTTTCCGGACTGCTTATTAACTTCGAGAGAGAGAGAGAGAGAGAGAGAAAAGAGAAAAGTGAAGGAACAGCTCTTAAAAACTGCTTTAAAGTAAGTGAAATCCGGAACTAGCCAGACCCTCCACGATCGCAGAAATGAACGCAAAATCAAGCAAATATTCGGAGGAGCTTGCAGTTTTTCGAATCACCTCAGGTTTGTGCCGAGACGCGTCATGTGACGGCATCACAACGCGCATTCAGTCGAAGCCCTCTTCGATGCACGTGCGTCGAACGTGAGTAGAGCTAAAAGGTCTCATTCGCCAACCAACATCACTGCGGAAGAGCACGCAGAACAATTTCCTGCAACTGTACGGACTGACTAGCTTAAATATAAACCAAACATTAAGTATAACCAAAAACGATTAAAATTATAACGTGACATTCTTGTTAAAAAAATGATAATTGTTGACAAATTGCTGTGGTATAAGAGGAAGACTTCCCTATAACGACACACCCGGTCCTGTTTTATTCCTGTAGAGGCCTGTCATCCATTATTTTTGAGTTTGTTTGTTGATCCACTCCACTGGTCCGGCTCTCATCATCATCAACTCCAGCAACGAAAAACAAGAAACGCGCGGCCGATGAAAAACCAGCGCAAAGTTTGAGACCCGAGGGCTGTTTCAAGTTTAACCCATCTCTCTTTTTTGTGTGGGGGAAGATTTGGGACCCGTTTCTTTATGACTCTTCTGGCACCTGCACAATTTTTCAGCATTTTGGAAATATAAACAGACTCAAAACGCCTCCAGATGTTGCCAGCTGTGCTCCGCGCCACCACAAAATACTGGGCAGCGAGTATGTGTGTGTGTGTGTGTATGTGTGTGTTGGATACGGCGTCGATGGATGAAAGGATCGCAGCAGCTTGTGAGCGTCTGTCTTGTCTTTTATTGTGTGTGCGCGCGTACAGACTGATTTTACATTCGTGTCGGAAGAGATCGTCGGTGGAGAGATCAAGTCGGATTGTCGTGTCATCATCCGGGATGCGCAAAACAAAAACACACACACACACACACACACGTGCATCGCTGTAAATGCAAAGAGACGCCGCAGAACGCAATTAAAAGGCGCTATGGAAGCGAATAACAATGTGACACGCTGCCTCTGTAAAAGACGCTGACCTAAGAAACCTCCCATTACAATGGCGACAACTAGCATCAAAGAGGAGCGAGGTGTTGGGGAAATGTTAATTGGTTGACACCAGAGAGGAACGCCTTCCGCAAATCGCCCCGGCGGTTTTATCCAGTCGACAATGACAGCGCACATCCGTGACACCCGTCTCGCCACGACCGCAAACAGAGCCGTTTGTTATTTTATTTAGCCCAATTACGACGGTCGGTCTCTTCGGGCCGGCCACACCGATAATCGATTAATCGTGTCGGAGTATTAAAAGCCGCCTCGGCGGCGAACAGTTTAAGTAAATACGACGGCTCTAATTGAGGTGACAGGCGTAAGATGGGTTTTAATTGGTGGGCTTGTCTGAAATTTAGTCCGAGATTGGACGGTTAACCTACAGGAAGTGTGGTCAGGTAGTTTAATACAGAGCTGGCGCTACCTACACACCCACCCTCCACCTCTGGGAGTAATTAAAGAAAAATAGTCTATTAGATGCGGGTGGTCTCACTCAGGTCCTGTACACAGGGCTTTCACTTAGGTCTCGTTTTTTTTTTTTTTTTTTTCCTCAGTGGATTATTTTTTTTTTTTACATAAATCATCGGAAAGAAATCATTTGTTCGGATCAACGGTGTGGCGAGGAAGTAATTCCGTACAATCTTGCCATATTAATAATGTTAACGTGTGCAGGAAATAAATTACCTCAATGACCGAGGCTAGTGATATCTTTTGGGGGGGGAAATGATTCTTATCGGTTATTCTAATCCTGCTTCTTATGATAGCATCTGGTAGCCAATAGCGATAAATGGCAATTTTACTGTGACGAAACCGAAGTGTTTGTTTGACGTTAACCTTTTTTTCGAACACGATTATAGTGCGTTTACGGCACAAAACCACGTGTTTTTTCGCCTCCGCACGGTACGCGTGTAATGTTAACCACCCACCGAGAAGCATTTAGAACGGTCATGAGATGAAGATTGTAATATTTGATATACCTTTCTGTTTTTTTGTCCTTTGTGTAATCTCAGGTGTGTAATCTCAGCAAATCGGCTTCAATCCCCTCCACAAGAGAAAAAAAAAAAACCTTGTTAGGAAAGAACCCGCCCCCTCGTCTTTTGTTCCGTGCGAGCACATTTATGCAACTATTAATCATGACCCTGTAGGTGACACCAATTTAGCTGCGTGACAGTTTTTGTTAGTCCGCCGGGGCCTAGAAAACTCATATGGAATCCATTTGCGAGAGAGGTATGTATTTTCCAAATAGCATCACAGGGCCACTTTCTCTCTCTCTCTCTCTCTCTCTCTCTCTTTCGACGATTCTCTGTGCCCTCTTTGTTGCATGATTTGTGGCCAGGTAAAGTCATCAGGAGTTCTCAGCCATGAGAACCTGAATCCTCCAGACAGTTGGAGATTCACTTTCGCAGCACTGCTTTTGATACGAAGCACAGTGGAACGAGCGTCCACAAAGGCCTCTGCAAAATCCAGCTCTTAATCCCTTGTGATCATCACGCTGTCATGATGTAACAAGTCCTGCTTTTATTTTTCAAGGCGAACATGCACTGGCGAGACATTAAATAAAGAGTGTATGTGTGTGTGTGTGTGTGTGGTGGAGTGGGGTGGAGTGGGCGAGAGTGGGGGGGTGAGGCATTAAAACATATAGTCATGAACTCGCCGTGGAGAAGCGAAAAAGCAAAAGAATAGACGTGTGAGGGAAGTGTAAGAAAGAAACAGAGGTGCCTGAGACAAACGCAGCATTGTATCATTTAAATGACTTTGACTCTGAAAACGTCTCAACCTTCTCCAGAGGCCCGGCGCCATGGAGCAGTTTGGCAGGATCTCGGCCAGGCACTTCCAGGAAAGACGAGATGTAAAATGAAAAGAAAAAAAAATCGATTCGCTGTGAAAAAGGTAAACAATTCGGAAATGACAAATACGCACGCTTTTTTTCTTCTCCCTCGCGCTCACTCGTCTGTTTTTCGAAGTTGAAAGAGACGGACGAGAGCTGAGGAGATCAAGAGACGCAGTATTCGGTGGAAGGTATCAGACGCTGTACTCAGATTTCTGACCTGTCTCTTTGGCTGTTTTTGAAACTGGAGAATGCTGGGATTTTGCTTGTGGAAAAGGCTAAGTTCAGTGCATAAAGTTAACTAAACCATCCCTGTCCCTGTCCCTGCCCTTGTCACCGCAGCCTTATGTACCTTTAGTCTGCATTCACACACAGCAATTTGCATGAAAAGGTTACGGACATCGGAGAAGGTTGAGGTTATGGGCTTGGTCAGCGTAACCTTTTATTTATTTCTTTATTTATTTCTTTTCCCCCGTATGAAATTGAATGTTTGAATCTGCACAAGTTCCCCAGCTGACTTTTTTTATTTATTTATTTTTAAACCATCGCAACTCAAAGTTCAGTGGTATCAAACATTCTCTGTACCAATTAAAATCTTTAACTTTCCTTAACTAATGCTTTTGGGAAAGTTTTGTATTTTATGCAAATACAATGCGCAATAAGGAAATCGGAGAAAAGGTGGAAATCTCGTCGTCTTACTCTCGCTTCCTCGCATGCTACCTACGTCTAGGTCTGAGCGTTCAGTTCGGCTGGCTCGGTCTCGCCAGGCTCAGGGTTCTCTCGCTCTCGCCATGTTATGATTATGGTCTGGACTCTGGCTTTCTTGGATTTAGTCACGCAAGACCAATTAAAAGCCAGAGGAAGTAAAAAAAAAAAAAAAAAAAAAAAGGGAAAATCTGATTTGTCTACAGGGATCT